>JAJAGP010001953.1:0-145728 GCA_025084515.1 Ancistrus triradiatus
TCTGAAACCTTCTGTAATATATGAAAGTAAAAAAAAATACTCTTCAAAAATGTGTTTGATATTATGGCCTTCAGTGGCAAAATATCAAAAAGTACACCTGAAAAATCGCTAGGACTAGGTTATCTAACATCATCACAGTTATGACCAGCTAGTGCTGCTGCATGAATGGTATGACTATGGCCCAAATCATTTCAGCCATTTTATATCTGGCAGAGGTGTAATTATTTTGTCTGGACTTGAGTGACTGTAATAGGGCTATGCATTCATATAAAGTCACTACAGTGTGAAGAAATCTGTGACTAGTGTCAGTGCTGATATAGACAGCAGTAGAGGGATGAATCTTTAAAATTGAATTTGCCATCACAGGAATATTAAAAATATGCATTATGCTTGCTTTATTTGTTAATAATTTTGTTATTATACCATCACTATATTTGATGCCACAAACTATGGAGTATTATTGTCTTTAGTTTGACCATAAACTGATCTTAATGACTATTTTTCTGTACATTTTACCTAAATATGACTGGATACTTTCTACCTTCACGTGTTGTATAACTCCAGATGCTGGTATGGTATGAATGTATGTATTTGTGATAGACTTTAGATTTTCTGTTTCATTGCACCCTGAACCATTTCTCTGGTAATTTTAGGTTTGGTCTCATATAGGCCATATATTTTCCAAGATATATGGTGCTTACATTTGTGCAACGACCTGCTAAACTTTTTTTCACCCCTTCGCTAAAACAGGATAGCCACTAACGAGCAGCGAGGAGACTCAAACACAGTAGAACAGGTTTGCTGCACAAACACACTGTCATTTTTATATCTCCAAGTCCAAGACTCCAGTGTGTGGTGACATTGTGTGTCTCAGAGTGCACAATCAGTGAACATCTCCTCAGACTGAAGCTCGCTAGGGAAGCAGAGAGGATCCAGGTCCTTGGCAAAGTCTCTGTCACTGAGTATACCGCCTGACTGCCACAGTCTAAAGCAGCACTAAATCAAACACCGGTAGCAGAGAGAAGGCCTAAACTTCAAGTTTTACATCCCTAGTGGACTGTTTGCAGTCATACCTCTGAGAGATCCATTAACCTGGATTACTCTGAGGGCTTTTCATATGAATGTTCATCAAATAGATTTGTTAGAAAGTCTGCAAAAGTTCCCAGGTGTGATGATGACGCCGTGACTCACTCCTCATATTTAATTACCTACTGTGAATAATTTGATCTCTAATTGAAAATGGAATGATGTATATAAGAACAGTATGGGTTTTGGTGATGATCAAGCTACTCTGTACGTCAGTGGTGTTAAATTTAATTTCTGCTGCAGTTAGTTACACTGCAGTTTTTTGGTGTTCTCAAAGGATTTCTTTTTTTTCTGAATATTAAGTGTTCATCTGGTGCTATTTCTTAAGACATTTTTTATTCATTAATTATTGTAATATTTTTTTCAAGAAGGATGAAATGGTAGACTATCAACCAGGTGGCACGATGACATAGTTTGTTAGCTCTGTCACCTCAAGTCTAAGCTCAGCTGCTGCTGTTGTCTGAGTGGGTTTCCTCCAGGTACTCAGGTTTCCTCCCACATTCAAAAGACATGTATTAGGTCAGCTGGCATCTCTGAAGTGTCCCAGCGATCCATATTAAGTGATGACATCATGAAACTGACAAGTACGAACTGCATTTTAAAGCTTCAATGCATGTTCTCACCGTGTCTGCAAACACTCATTTGGCAAGCAAAATGCACAGAAACATTATGAACAGACTGGATATACCTCAGTTGTTAGGCTCTTCATTAGCAATACCACAAGGCCACATTTGGTGCCTTGCAATTCCTGGTAAGACAGGGGTTTATTGGTGATACTGCCACTGTGTGGTGTTTGTTTATTCAGCACCTGTAATTGCAGGTTGGATAAAGTTAATGGGTTTAAACTTTGACCCAAGATTATACATCACTGTGAGGACCACACATTCCCACAAGGAGAGAAAGATCTGGCAACTTAGCTTGTGGGGACATTCTGCTGGTCATAAGAACATAAGAAAAGAAAACTGACTCTTTTTTTGCTTTGGGGTACTGAGACTAAGGTCATGTGTAGCATTAATAATCGGTAATCATTATGTCAATGGAAAGTCCCCCAAAACATTTGCACTGCCACTCATTGAGCAAGTTCTCCTACTTAGAAAGATGACAGAGGTCTGTAATTTTCATTATAGGTACACTTCAACTATGAGAGACAAAATGAGAAAAAACAATCTGGGAAATCACATTGTAGGATTTTTAAAGAATTTAATTGTAAATCATGGTGGAAAATAACTATTTGGTCACCCACAAACAAGATTTCTGGCTCTCACAGACCTGTAACTTCTTCTTTAAGAAGCTCTTCTGTCCTCCACTCGTTACCTGTATTAATTGCACCTGTTTGACCTTGTTATCTGTATAAAAGACACCTGTCCACAGCCTCGAACAGTCAGACTCCAAACTCAACCATGGCCAAGAGCAAAGAGCTGTCGATGGACACCAGGAAGCAAATTGTAGACCTGCACCAGGCTGGGAAGAGTGAGTCTACAATAGGCAAGCAGATTGGTGTGAATAAATCAACTGTGGGAGCAATTGTTAAGACATACAAGACCATTGATAATCTCCCTTGATCTGGGGCTCCATGCAAAATCTCATCCCATGGGGTCAAAATGATGTCAGAGTATAAACCAGCACATTGGGGATGGCTGCTTTTTTACAGAAACTACAACTTTCTTTTGAAAGCCAAAAAACGGTCAATACATTTGCTTTAGGTTACTGAGGTTATGGTTCAGGGTTAGGGGTAGGTGTAGGATTAATTAGCTACAGTAATCATTATGTCTACCACCTTATCTAGTTTCTTCCTAGAACTAGGGAGTTTTTCCTTGCTACTGTCACCCTAGGCTTGCTCAATTTGGGATTGGACGTAGTTATTAGGAGATAATCTAAACTTGTAAAGTTGCTTTGAGACAATGCTCCATTGTAAAAAGCGCTATATAAATAAATCTGACTTGACTTGACTTGACTTATCCACTGAGTTACCACTATGTATATTTTCCTTTTCTAAATATTATTTTTCTTTTCTTTTCCCTTATGAAAATGTACTTAATGCTGTATGGTTGCCACTTAAGAAGGCTTTAGTGATGTGTTCCCCACAAACTGTCATACTGACTGTTCCTACCTTAAAATCTACCTAAGAATTATTGCTAAAACGTATGGTTGGTTTTAACAGCAAAACTTCAATAGCAAAATAACAGTACTGTAACAACTTTAGATATTATACAATAAGCATTGTTCCATATAATGAACTATAAGAAAGCCTTAAATGTTCCCCTCTTATCCTGATTTGCACAGAAATGCTCTATGTCACTCCAATCTACTCTTTTGCACTCATATGCAAGTGTGTGACGAGGTTCGTTACCATAAGCTCCGTCTAGCTTTTCCTCTGGTCTGCTTTGTATAAGCACACTATTTGGTAATGTACTTCACCTATTAAAGCCATTTTATGTAACATATCTGTAGGGCTACTGTATCTCTCAGATGGCTAATACACTATCCTGTACATTAGTGCTGTATTAAGTCTAACAAGTGAAATGGGCCTAGACCTTTACAACATGAGCGAGAGAGAAAGCAAGCAGTGGAGAGTGAGAAAATGAGGGCAAGAGAGCATTCTTTACTGTGAGTCTAGAGAGAGTGTCTGCATGAACTCTGATCTTTTCATTCTCTACCCCCTTCCTGTTCTCTAATTAAGTAGATGCACTTGAAAGAGGAAGGAGACATGGCCAGACCTGACTACCCAGGTCATGGTCAGGTTCAGAGGTCAGGTGTGAGAGCAAGGGACTGGTGTACATATCAAACATAGAGCTGTCTTTCATCAGACAACCTTGTGGGAAAGAATGGCAAGATATGTTTGTGTGAGACTGTGTGTGTGTGAGAGTGTGTGTGTGTGTGTGTGTGTGTCTATGTGTGTGTGCTAACTGTTGTATGTAGCACAGCTCGACAGAACAGAAAGAGTGAGCAATGCCATTCAACCTGAAGGACGAGCAAGTTGAGGTCCCACTGTACCGCCTCTATAGTGACTTGGAGAGCAGTCTTTTATCTCCAGATTCATGCACAATATGAGATGGCTGTATGGCACTATAACGCCGAGTGCAGCATGACAAGACAATTTTATTTAGCTCTTTCAAATCTGTAGAGCACGACTGGGAAAGGAGGGACAGGTGGAGGACAGACAGAGAGAAGTGGCGACTGAGAGGAAATCATGTATGAAATGCCTCCTCTGTCTTTTTCCCCAGACTGCCTTGACTCTGGGATGACTTTCTGAATAATCACACAAAGTCAGAGCAGAATTTCTGCATGAGAGCAGAGACGAGGCCTTGTAATAGGGGCTCTCAGGACAGCCAATAATAGGAGAAAGAGAAGAGAGATAGAGATGGGGGATGGCTGAATTGTAAAGATAAATAGGTAAATAAAATGTTGCAGAAGCATTAATATGGGACATCTCTTTCCAAAGTAAAACAAGTCAACAACTTCAGTTAGTTTTCTGAATGTGTTTAGAGACACAACCTTCCAGCTACTACTCTAGGGCCACCCATGTTGTACGCCATGTCATCCATCCAAATGTCATTTTACAACCCGAAATCAGAAAAAGTTGGGACATAATGCAAATACAAAAATACAGTATTTCTTATGTTTAATTTGACTTTTATTTCATTGCAGACAGTATGAACCCAAGATATTTCATGTTGTGTGTGTCTTTTCATGTGTTAATAAACATCCATTCCTGCATTTCAAGCCTGCAACACATTCCGATAAAAGTTGGGATAGTAAAGCATTTACCACTTTGTAATATTCCCATTTCCTCTCACACAACTGAAAAGTTGTTGTGGCACCAATGATACCAAGCAATGATGTGTCATTTTGTCCCAATCTTCATGCAAACACATCTTAAGATGTGCAACAGTACGGGGTTGTCATTGTCACATTTTTCATTTCCGAAATTCTCCACATATTCTCCATTGGGAACAGGTCAGGATTGCAGGCAGGCCAGTCTAGTACCCATATCCTCTTATTCTGCAGCCATGCCTTTGTTGACTGACTGGTTAGTCTGACCACAATAAACGTTTCCACTGGGTGATGGTCCATCCCAGATGCCTCCGAGCCCAGTGAAATCAATGCCGTTTCTGGATATGGTTAACATAAGGATTCTTTTTTCACACTATAAAGTTTTAATTGCCATTGTTAGGTAAACAAAGGTTTGCCAAAGCTATATCAACTATTGAAGAATGAATGTTCTTGATGGGGGATCTCAGGAGTTCAGCTTAGGATTGCTCCCTTGCCCTTTATGCATTAAAGTTCCTTTAGATTCCTTAGAATGTGGAATGATATTATGCACTGTTGAGGGAGAAACATGCAAATCTCCTCCAACATTGTTTTAAAACATTTCAACAGTGTACTCAAACTGGAGATGATCTGCCCATCTTTGCTCCTCAAAGACTCACCTGTTGACATGAAATCACATTATTTAGTTTTTTACCTAATTACTTCCCTAAATTGTCTTTGTCCCAGCATTTTTTTGGAATGTGTTGCGGGCCTGAAATGGAGGAATGGATGTACAGTATATTAACAAATGAAATAAAGTTGACCAGACAAAACATGATATACAGTATCTGGGATTCATACTGTCTTGAAATGAAATAAAAGTCAAAGTAAAGCTTTTTGTTTGTTTGTTTTGTGTTGTTATTAATTTCCATACTTTTCAACTTTTTCTGATTTGGGGTTGTAACATAAATATAAGGCGAATTAAGAAGAAATCTCTTTTGTTTGTGCCATGATACACTTCCACAAACATGTGTTGAGAAGAGCAGACTTTGATAGATCCCTGTTCTTTACATAAAACAGGGTGCCCACTCACACCTGATTGTCATCCCATTGATTGAAAACACCTGCTCTAATTTCGCCTTCAAATTAACTGCTAATCCTAGAGGTTCACATACTTATGTAATATTGGATCATTTTCCTCAATAAATAAATGACTAAGTATAATATTTTTGTCTTATTTGTTTAACTGGGTTCTCTTCATCTACTTTTAGGACTTGTGTGAAAATCTGATGATGTGTAGGTCATTTTTATGCACAAATATAGAAAGGGTTCACAAACTTTCAAGCACCACTGTAGCTGTTTTTAAACTATGTGCAAAGGACAAGTTTAAAACAAAAATTTCAGCATCCAATACTGAAGGGACTCTGACAATACAAAGAGAAGAAGAAAAATCAAAACAGTTGTACTAGCAAATAAAGGTTTCCCATAGAGAAAGGTAATCGATTAACCCAAGAGCAGACAACTCCTAATAAATAATTACTACACTATGAGCACTCCCAAACCCTATCCTTTACACCTATTATCACACGCACCCACATAAAGAGTATGCCACTCCACACATTGCACGTTTTACCACCACTAGCACAGTGCCAGAAAGTGAGCAAGAGAAGAGGATGGGAGGAGTTCCCAAGAGGATAGGAGAGAGCAGAGAGCAGAGAGGACCAGCAGAGAGCACACCACATGCTCTGGGAGGCTCTATAAAAAGGAATAATAAACATTAATACCAATCTATGTAACCCAACCAACAGCCACACAGTCAACACCAGAATAGTCTGTATATACAGTATAAATATACACAATAAACCATAAACAAAGAAATGAAATAAATAAATAAACATCTAAAGATATAAACAAACATAAATAAGCAAATACAATAAACAAAACCGTGGCAAAACAGCAGTGGTGCAATGACAGCCAATGAGAAGGCTCTCAGTGCTGGTAAGACACCAAGGACCCAAGCTAGATCACTGCATAGAATTAATGCAACAGTAATGTTAAGGAGAGCTTCTGAGTATACTTAAAAGGGATGAAGAACCACATTGCACACACCATGAGCCTCACATTATACCTCAAAAAGGGGAAAAACAAAATAACCTACCAGTCAAAGGCACATACCGTATTTTGCATACTTTTCATCATAGATACACTTCAACTATCAGAGACAAAATGAGAAAATAAATCCAGGAAATCACATTGTAGGATTTTAAAGAATTTAATTGTAAATCATGTTGGAAAATAAGTATTTGGTCACCCACAAACAAGCAAGATTTCTGGCTCTCACAGACCTGTAACTTCTTCTTTAAGAAGCTCTTCTGTCCTCCACTCGTTACCTGTATTAGTGGCACCTGTTTGAAATCGTTATCTGTATAAAAGACACCTGTCCACAGCCTCAAACAGTCAGACTCCAAACTCAACCATGGCAATGGCCAAGACCAAAGAGCTGTCGAAGGACAGCAGGAAGAAAATTGTAGACCTGCACGAGGCTGGGAAGGGTGAATCTACAATAAGGAAACAGGTTGGTGTGAATAGATCAACTGTGAGAGCAATTGTAAGACATACAAGACCATTGAAAATCTCCCTTGATCTGGGGCTCCACGCAAGATCTCATCCTGTGAGGTCAAAATGATGGAGGGACCTGATGAATGACCTGCAGAGAGCTGGGACCAAAGTAACAAAGGTACCATCAGTAACACACTACCCCCCCTGCTTAAGCCAGTGCATGTCCAGGCCCGTCTGAAGTCTGTCAGAGAGCATATGGATGATCCAGAAGAGGATTGGGAGAATATCATGTGGTCAGATGAAACCAAAATAGAACTTTTTGGTAAAAACTCAATTCGCCGTGTTTGGAGTAAGAAGAATTCTGAGTTGTGCCATACCTACTGTGAAGCATGGGGGTGGAAATCTCATGCTTTGGGGCTGTTTTTCTGCATAGGGGACAGGACGACTGATCCGTGTTAAGGGAAGAATGATTGGGGTCATGTATCGTGATATTTTAAGCCAAAACCTCCTTCCTTCAGTGAGAGCATTAAAGATGGAACGTGGCTGGGTCTTCCAGCATGATAATGATCCCAAACACACCGCTCGGGCAACGAAGGAGCGGCTCCGTAAAAAGTATTTCAAGGTCCTGAAGTGGCCTAGCCAGTCTCCAGACCTCAACCCCATAGAAAATTTGTGGAGGGAGTTGAAAGTCTGTGTTGCCCCAAAACATCACTGCTCTAGAGTAGATCTGCATGGAGGAATGTGCCAAAATACCAGCTACAGTGTGTGCAAACCTGGTGAAGACTTACAGGAAACGTTTGACCTCTGTCATTGCCAACAAAAGTTATATTACAAAGTATTGAGTTGAACTTTTGTTATTGACCAAATACTTATTTTCCATCATAATTTACAAGTAAATTCTTTAAAAATCCTACAATGTGATTTCCTGGATTGTTTTTTTTTATTATTTTGTCTCTCATAGTTGAAGTGTACCTATGATGAAAATTACAGACCTCTCTCATTTTTCTAAGTAGGAGAACTTGCACAACCAGTGGCTGACTAAATACTTTTTTGCCCCACTGTATGTTCATATCTCAAACAATGTCAGTGATAATCAATAGCAGTGCTCCATACTAGGACCTAATCTAACCGTACCATCAACCACATATTATTCAATGTAATAAAACAAATGCAAAGAGGATACCAAACTACCTTCTGATGCAAATATCCAGACTTCGACCGGTATGCCAACAAACACATGCCTGCATAAGACTGTACAGTAATGTACAGTACCATTAATATCAAATGTATGTATACTGTATACTACCCAAAAGTTGCCACTGAGAGCCTTTTTATAGGGCAGCATGGGAAGCACTTTTACACCCTCTTGTGACAAGACCCAGTATCTAATCAGACCACACCTCTAATCATTTATATATCTGCCTGCGTAACTGCATGCCGGATCTGACATGTCTATCTGGGTGAGTTATTATGTTTTTTGTCAATGAGTATATTTCTAGCCTGCTGACTTGCATAACTTTGTGAATCAAATTATGTTCACCAGAAATATAAGTCTCCATGTACGGAATTAAACTGTGCCCTGAACCCATGCTTCTTGATAACCAATATTCCAGTTAGCAAATTCGACTGAAATGATTAGTGTGAGATATTGTGCTGCGTTACAATTTGTGTGTTCAGCTATCAGAAATTATGATGCTAAACATGACTCATTTGAGAGCAGTAAAGAATGTTTTAGAACATTGCAAGACTTCTGGACTCTAAAAATAACAGTTTTAGCAGTCTTAGAACATGATCAATCCTTTACTGAATGTGGGAATATAATGACCCCATGTAGAATGTTTTAGACAACGGTAGCATTATGATCCAGAACTACACACATTTCATTTTAATGCCAGATGACCCAGACAAGCTAAATGGCACATCTGTTGAGGTCCATGCCCCAGAATTCAAAGGTAGTGAGGAAATGGAGTAGAGATGGTGGGGGAGGGACTGCTATTTTGTCCGGAACCTGATCTCTTTCGGTCACTGTTAAATGTGGGTCAGGCTAAAGGTCAGGGGCTTACTTTGTTGTGTCTAGCAAGCTGTTACATCTGGACCAATGGATTTAGCAGATCACACACAACCAAACATAAACCCACCATGTAATGTAGTACCTGCTATTATTTAGGCTTAGTTTTACATTATTTTCAGGTAATCAAACTTGATGAGAGACATAAGAAAAAAGCAAGGCTACATGTTATTACATGTTATGTTGATTTTTCTGAATTAAAAGCATCTCTGCAAAGGAGCTTAAATAGGACATATTGCCACACATTTTTGTTGAATCCAGTTATTTACATTTTGGCCCTTAATAAAATACTAGATGTAAATAATCGAAAAGGGGTATCTAGGATTATTTATTTATTTGTTTGTTTTTTTGTATTAGTTTACATCCATTGGCTGTAAGTTATATCTGCATTTGTAAGACTTATTAGCCTCATACGTTTTTTTGTAAAAGGGGAGCATTAGATTTTGAAAGCATCTTAGGGGCTTACCGTATTTTTCGGACCATAAGGCGCACTTAAAATCCTTTAATTTTCTCAAAAATCGACAGTGCGCCTTAAAAAGCGGTGCGTCTAATGTATGAATTAATTCTGGTTGAGCCTTCTGACCTAGAACCGATTGTAGATGGTACACGGCGCTCATAAATCTGTCAAATGTTTTAGCACGGTCTTGGTAGGTTACGAAGGTTACGGCAACCGTAGTGCGCAGCATAGCGGAGTTTTAATACGGTATGTGCTTTCAGCATTACGGTGTGTGTGCATTCATTCATTTATTTTCGAAGCAGATTTCAAACACAAACGCTATCAGTCACACAGTACAACATGGACATAGAGCAGCTGCGCAGAGAATTCAACATTAACAAATCAATGATTCGGAAGTGGAGAAGCAAGAAGACGCCCTGCGCCAGGTAAAGACCAAACTGAGCTTCCGAGGGAACTTAAGAGTTTTGTTTCATTTAATGCGCCTTCTAACCCGGTGCGCTTTATGTATGAAAATAGATCCGTTAGCAGTTGATCATTGATATTGCGACTTATAACCCGGTGCCCTTTATAGCCCGGAAAATAAGGTATTTAGTCAAGTGCGAAACTTTATTGCAGAAAGGCTACAGCTCCAGTCCAATACATGTGCATAGAACTCAAAGTGTGTCTTTGCATTGTTTCAGCTGCTATCCGAATCGGCACGGGGTTTGTAATTAAAATCTAGCACTACAATAACATGTTTACAGTCAATTCTAGTGCCATTCTTTGTGTAATCTGTGGTTAGAACCCTTTTAAAATTGAATGTTATACAGTGAATAACTTCTGGTAATGAGTTCTGAGAGCCTCATTCTGCTTAAGTGAAAAGGAGTTAGAGCCTTTTAATTGGACAGTAGACTTATTGTATGAAAAAGTAATGATAACAAAGTGGACAAGGATACGTTTTGTTGTATTTCTTTTTTGCTTCACTCAACTGGGGAATTTTGCACTATGAGCTTCTGTCCACCCAATCTGCTGTGCTGCAAAATACAATGAATTCAAAGGACTAATGGTGCTAGAACAAGGGCAGCGCAGAATTGACGACAGTGTGGTGGTTAAAGGAGTGCCAAGAAATAAGGCAACCATAAAATGGATAAAGGAGATACCTTAATTTTGATCTGCAAGGATACGGAGCAGTAAGATGTAATTCTTCAAAAGGAAATGCAAGAATGTTAAAGCAATACTTGAAAAAGAAACTGCAGAAAGTGTGAGAAGACACGGACTAAAGGAAACTATACAAAACACAAAAGAATTCTTTTGTGAATGAATTGCAAAGTAATATGGAGGATGCTTCAGAAGTATTTGGAGATGTTCAAATTGACCATGAGTGCTCACAGAAAAATTTGCTCGAAGGATAAGCAGAGTAAAAAAGAAAAAACAAGACTTTTGACCCAATATGAACATTGGAAAGACCAAGCACGAAAAGCAAGGCAAGAATTAAAATTTTACATATCAGTAAAAACACCTGACAGTCTTGAGAAAGGAAATATATAACATTATGAATACGTACAGTGGACTGAGAGTACATCCTCTGCTGATGCTGAACTAAGGCATAAGGTTGATGCTTGTGATATTGTAACCAGTAACATCATTAAAATAGTTTATAAACATGACCTAAATGGTGAATGTGATGCAGAATATGAATTATAGCATCCACCTGAGTTCCTGACCATGATCACTCCATTTATGCTTCAGAGTCAAATGTCAGTCAGCACATAATGTCTGCACGTATAGCAACTGAACGAGCTGTTGCAGCCACAGAATTAACAGTAAAGGAGGCTGAATACAAGGTGCTACTGGAGGAAAGGAAAGAAATGGAAAAAATAAGAACTTTAGAAGAGCAACACAAGAAGGAATTAGAAATGCAGAAGTCTGAATTAAAACACCTGCAAGCAGAAAGAGACTTGAGGGCACCTCACGCCAGGTTCAAAGTCTACAACAGACAAATAGCACAGGAGGCTGTTAGACAATCTGTTCAACAAGACCTGGAAATTCAGAGCTGTGTTTCTCCTTCAGCTACACAGCACCCTAATATAGCCACATCCTATTGATGTGTCTTGCTTACCACAGACTGTCCAGAAGAGTACAGGTATGAAGATGCTTCCAATACCAGAGCCCACAATGTTTAATTGAATTTATTGAGTAGAAAACGTCCCTTAATTAATTTACTCATTTATAAAGAGCATTTCTACAGCTGATTTACTCTCCTACCTCAATAGTTATGTAAGTGGCTTAACCTTGATGTTTCATACGTTCAATCAAAATGACAAAACAGCTTACAGGGTTACTTGGAACAAGCTCGATCAATGGTATAGCCAATTGTTTGTTATTCAAAGAGTCTTCAGAGAGAAGTTGTCTTAATAAACACTTTCATATTTCTTAAATGCTTGCCTACAGTCCATGTCCCATGTAAACAGTCTGGATATTCTGAAAGATTGCAAAGAAAACAAAAAGTTGTTGCTGAATCTAACAGAGTGGTTCAGTTTCTCAGTGTAACCGCTAGTTGACAATACCTCTCACAGAGCGGAGACTTCATCAGCTACCAAGAATTCACCAAACTTATGTCGGTACTAAAAGAAATCACATGCATTCCAGTCATTCAATGGCAAAAAGAGCACAAAGATAGTGAAAAGAAACAAGGCCAGTGTTTTTTATACTCAAGCAGTGATGGACAATGACAAGCATATATCAACCTACGTGAGGAACAATAATCTGTGCTACGGGTGTCTAAGGCCTTAAAAATGTTCCTATCACCACACTTGTGAATTGTGCAAAGAAAAACATCCTACCTGTCTGCATGATGACAATTATGGGAAAATGCAAAGAGAGAAAAAACCCTGTCCATAGACAATCCAGGGAAACTTAAGCTACTGCTGCTCTGTCGCCGAAAGTCACCAGTGAAGGTCAGTTATTTAGCACTTCCATGGTAGCACCAGTGTGGGTGCTGTGTGACAAGAATTCATCCACAGAGAGCAAGCATGTGCCTTGTTAGAAACTCAGAGTGACACAACATGAATTGAGCAAGATGTGAGTAATGAACTTCAGTAGGCTACTTACCCACTAAAATTGAGACTTGCCACCATGATGGGAGAAAATATGATCTTGAGAAGTGAAAAGGCATCTGGTCTACATGTAAGAAGTTACCAGTCCACAGTGCATATCAACCTCCCTGTTGCTTACACAAGGGACTGCATACCTGTAAACTGGGATTACATACCAATACATGAAACAGCCAAGCAATGGAGTCATCTCACAGTGATTGCAGGAAAATACCCCTTGTCCTCAGTTTTGAAGTGGGTCTCTTAAATTGGTTACAATTATCTCAGAGCTCTAGTTCTCAGGCAGGTCATATCGGGCAAAGATGATGAGCCCTTCGGAGTCCTTACAGACTTGGGGTGAAATATTGTAGGATGTTCGACATCTCATTCTGTTCAACAAGTATCAACTGGTCATTGTCGCACAGTAACTGTAAAAGATCTCCTCACAGTAATAACAATGGATGTAATCAGAGTTCTTAAGTCTGATTTCAGAGACACCCCGGGCAATTATATAACCATCTGTTAAAAAAGAAAAAATAAAGAAAAATAGACACAGACATTATGAAATGTCCCTACCATTTAAAGAATGGTCATGCTTGCCTGATAACAAACAGCTCACTGCAGTTAGGTTCAGCCACCTGAAATGAAAATTGATTGCTAATGAACAATACAAAGAGCATTACCTACTTGAAAGACACCACTGAAGGGGGCAATATAGAAGAGGCACATGATGATGGAGAGGTACTTGGAAATTGTACATGTCCCAGCATAGTATTTATCACTCCCAAATGCAAGTAAAGTGGTGAATAGTGTTTGATTGTTCTACAAAGTACAAGGGTAGCAGCTTTAACGAACACCTTCTACCAGGGCCAAACATGACAAGAAGCCTGATGGTTGTTCTCATTCATCCAGCAGCATCACGTCAAGCACATAAAGATGTTCCATCAATTCCATGTCCATGAGAATGATCACATCTACACTTATTAGGGTGGAAAATGGAGACTTAATCACACCCTCTCAGGAATTCAGGATGAAAGTGCATCTTTTCAAGGCAGTGTCTTCACAGGTTGTGTGAACTCTGGACTGAAACAGATAAAGAGCACAATCACACATATCCACTGGGGTCACAGTTCATTGCAAGAGGCTTATTTGTGGACAATGGGGTCACCAGAATTTAGTCTGTAGAAAAGCTAGTGAAACAGGCACGTGAGTTATGTGCAAAGGGTGGTCATTCCCTTCATAACTTTGTGTCAAATGACTGTGCTGTTCTACAGAATATCCCTTCATCAGTACATGCCACAGACATCAAAACAAAGAATCTCACATTCAACAACATGACCTTAGAGAGAGCATTAGGAATCCACTGGAGCATTGAGAGTGATAGTTTCACATTCATAGTTGCAACAAAAGATCAACCAGCAGCACGTTGTGGCATTCTGTCATCTTTTGCCTCCATTTATGTCCCGCCAGGGTTTGTTGCTCCATATCTCCTCAGTGGGAAAAGAATCCTACAGAAAATGTGTCACCAAGGTACCAGCTGGCATGATCCCACAGAACCTGAAGGCATGGTGGGAGAAGTCGCAAGATGATCTTACTAATTTAGAAAGAATATGCACAGCTCAATGCTATTTGCCAGCTGACTTTGGAAAGGTGACTAAAACAGCATTACATCACTTTTCAGATGCTAGTATGTGAGGATATGGCTAATATTCCTATCTGAGATAGAAGAATGAGGAAGGAGCTGTATTTTCATTGTGGGAAAGGCTTGCAGTTCTGTGATGACAGTTACTACTATGCCTAGGTTGGAACTAACTGCAGCAGTATTCTCAGTCACAGTGAGCAGTAAGCTTAGAGAAGAGCTAGCATACTAAAAATAGAGGAATTCCTTTGAACAGATTCTAAAGTAGTCGTAGGGTACATCAATAATAATGCTTGATGCTTTTACACCTTTTTAGCAAGTAGGGTGCAGAAAATCTGCCATGGTTCATGTTCCAAGTAGTGGTTTAATATTTCAGAAGATGAAAACCCAGTGGACAATGTCTCAAGAGGGAGAATAGTAGATGATTTGCTTTTGCCTAATTGTTTCACTGGCCTGAGGTTTCTGTGGGAAAAGGAAATAGAAACCCCAGTGGAAGAGGTTCAGTAGTTTCCAATTGAAGACCCAGAAATTAGAAAGGCCTAAACACTTCCAACAAAGACCACAGAATTAGTAAGCCTTGTAGACAGTTTTCATCCTTATCTCAGGCCATCAAGGCAGTGGTATGTCTCCTGTGTCTTTCTGGACACAGAGGGTTTGCTCAAGGTGGGATCTACCTACCATAAATCATTCAAGCACCCTGTAGTCATTCCCAATTTGATCATAACTAATTTGTTCATTGACCAATATCACAAAAGAGTAAAGCACCAGGTTAATGGCTTTACCATCAATGAAATCAGATCAGAGCAGTTGCAACTCGCCGATGGCTGAGAAGGCTTGTAGAAGAGAATGTGTGCTCTAAATATAGTATAGTACAATATAGTACAGTGCAGTCCTGAAAACGACAAGCACCTAGAAAATTGTTCCCATAAGGAATAATGTAAATTGAATTAATCCGTTCCAGACCCCCAGAAACTCCACACTGTATAAGGCATTATATGCATTAATGGAGTTGTATTGTACAGGTGCTCCCTGATTTACGATGGGGTTCCATTCTGACAAATCCATCATAAGTTAAATGTATCATGAACCGGGGAGTTTAACGAGTGCTTGGTGTATCATGGCGGAGAAGAGTCTGAAGCTTGCTTCTTATTCACATTTTCTGGTCCATCTTAAATGACTGCATTTACATTATGGCGCCTGTAGATGGAGATTCAGCCTGATGATAAGTAACGATAAGTAAGTTAATGTTTGAAATACTTACACTAACCTACAGATGACACAAATCATTAACACAAAGCTTATTTTTTAATAAAGTGTTGAAAAATCTCATGTAACTTAGTGAGTAATGGATTGAAAGTGAGAAGCAAAAGAAAAACACTTACTCTACTGGTGAACTCGGGGCTGATTTAAAAGACACTAGGCAGGTTTAAAAGACAATACCTATATGGATGAACGAGGTGCACAATATCTGACAGAATACCATCTGAAGCTCAATCTGGACATGACTTGATCTAACATGATCTAAGGCATATATATATATATATATATATATATATATATATATAGAGAGAGAGAGAGAGAGAGAGAGAGAGAGAGAGAGAGATTGATTTCAGACCTCCCCAATCTCTGCACCGCTGTCCCAATGATCTCACTGCATTCACCTCAATGGCTAGTTTTTTTCACTCATGTCAAGCAAGTCAAGTCAGATCTATTTATATAGCGCTTTTTACAATGGAGCATTGTCTCAAAGCAACTTTACAAGTTTAGATTATCTCCTAATAACTACGTCCAATCCCAAATTGAGCAAGCCTAGGGCGACAGTGGCAAGAAAAAACTCCCTAGTTCTAAGAGGAAACCTTGGGAGGACCAAGACTCAAAAAGGGACCCAACCTCCTTGGGCGGCGTAGATGATAAATCTAAGAGCGAAACTAAAGTCATAGAGTCAAAGTTAATATAAAATGTGAAGTATGCACATCGACATTAAGTGGCCCAGGTAATGGGTGGGGCTGGAGCTGATGACGGAAGCAGCTTCAGTGGAGCTACACAGCAGATTAGAACATCATGTGTGTGGGGCTGGTGGAACTGCCGGAACACAGCTCGGAGATTAAACAGAAAATGTAATTAGTTATTGATTAAGAGCACAGTGTCTATTAACAATCAACTGATGCCATGTCAATTCACTGATTCCAAGTGTAGCATGGACCCCGGCAGCATTAGCTATAGCAGCATAGCTAGAAAGCTAGAGAAAGAGAGAAAAACGGGAGAACTGGTAGGAAACACCAGCCAAGAGGGGATCACATGAGACATTGGCAACCCCACGGGACTCAGAAGACAGGCAACCCAACGGTCTCTGATCACCATAAGACCTCTTTGACTATGAAACCCCCAGCTTGCCCTTATTCTAAGGCAAGGATGCACGAGTCAAGACTCATGAGGGACGAAGCCCAGTTTAAAGCCAGACTCGCCCACCTCGACACTTCCGGCTAGCAGACCAGCGCAGGCAGGCCAGACCCCATGACTCCCGACTCCGGCCCCAGTGACCCAAACCATGCATCCTGGTCGACATCTAGTCAAAAGCCTGTGTAAATAAGTATGTCTTTAGCCTAGACTTAAAAAACTTTGGAGAGTGTCTGAATCTCTGAACAAAAGTGGGAAGTTTATTCCATAGTTGGGGGGCCATGTATGAGAAAGCCTTTCCCCTGGCTGTGACTTTTTTAATTCTAGGAACTAAAAGAAGTCCTGCACCCTGTCTTTATTTACTACTATTATTATTATTATTATTATTATTATTATTATTGATATTGTTGCATTATGTTCCTTTGCTTTATTACATATGAATATAGGCGTAAAAAAAATGCAACCATTTGGGCATCAGGAACGGGGATCAGATTTACGTTACTTGTTACGAGAAAATTAGATTCAGACTTCGAACAAATCAAAAATTTAACAGCCTTCTGGAACTAAGTTAGTTCTTCTTCTCTAAGTTAGTCTTAAAAGTGTCATGTATTTTTGTAAAAGGGGAACATTTATTTTGAAAGCATCCATAGGGGATTATCAAATCCAGTGCAAACATTTGCCATGGCAGAAAGGCTACAGCTCTACTCAAGTACACATGCATAGAGCTCAAAGTGTATCTTCATCTGATTTAAGCTTCCTTTTGAAGAGTCACAAGGTGTGTAATTAAAATCTAACACTGCAATAACATGTTTGCAGTCAATTCTAGCGGTAGTTTTGTGTAATTTGTGGTTAGAAACCTTTAAGTATTTAAAATTAAATTGAGTGTTATACTGTGGATAAGTTCCATGTAGTTAGGTGATAATGAGTTCTAAGTGCCTCATTCTGCTTAAGTGTAAGGTTAAGTACACTGTTTATAAAGCAGTTAAAGCCTTTTAATTGGACAGTAGACTTACTGTATGAAAATGTAATGAAAACAAAATTGATGTGGATATGTTTTATTGTATTTCTTTATTTTCTTACATCTCTTATGATAGTTTAATTTAATTGTTCCCTGGCTAACTTCATGTTAGGTTTCATAGTTGTGAACATCAAACGCATAACGAATAGTCAGTTCATTCATTCACTTTCTTATCCGCTTAATCTTGAACATGGTTGGGGGAGAACCGGTGTCTAGCCGAACTCATAGGGTGCAAGGAAGGAACAACCATAGACAGGGTGCCAATCCGTCATAGGGCATACACACTCATACACACACTTACACACTAGGGGCACTTTAGAGACACCAATTATGCATGTCTTTGGACTGAGAGAGGAAACCGGAGTACCCAGAGTAAACTCACACGGACATGGGGAAGATATGCAGACTCCACACAGAAAGGATCCAGACCTGGGGATTGAACCCAGGATAGTGCTACCCACCGAACCACCGTGCCGCCCACAATCAATCAAAGCTAGTGCGTTATCTAGAAAGGTGCTCAAACCTTTGAATAATCTGTTTAAATATCTATGCATTATAATTTGTGGAAATATGTAATATTTAAGTTTGTTCTTGCACTGATATATTTAAGTGTTTACTTCTCATTTTAACATTCAACATTTAAGAAATAAACAAAACGTGGTGCTTTTTTTTGTAGAAAAGTCTGTATATATCCACTGCATGTACAGTCTTTTCTACAAAAAAAGCATCACGTTTTGTAGATTTCCTAAATGTTAAATGTTAAAATGATATAAATATAATGTGTTTTGTACAATATTCCGCCAATGTTCTCTACTTTTAAAATTGCATTTGCTATGTAATTGTTTTATTTGTATCCAACATCAGCCAGGTCCTTAAAAATGATGACAGTGAACAGGTAAGTATACAACATTGTGTTTAATACATGTACTGTACAATATAAGCATATGTTTATATTTATATATATATATATATATATATATAAAACATAGCATAACGTCCTTACACATTTACATGACCACAACTTTTCCTCACTACATTTCCCAGCACTCATCACTCCCACCATATAGGATAGTATCAAGAGAAAAACATGATTAAAACACTTATATTAAACTATAGTTGGGCAAAATCATTATCGTAAAGCGTATTTTATAGTAAAGTATTAGATCTCATGTAATTTATTGAATAATGTATTGTAAGTAAAAAACAAAATGATTACTGCACGACCACAACTTTTCCTCACTACATTTCTCAGCACCAATCACTCTCATCACATGTGTCACGTACGTCACGCAGTGCCAGCTTCCTCATCAGAATGTGGGAGAGTCCTGTATTTACTGCGTATCGCTTGCCTGGGAAAATTCTAAATTCGGAGTACGATTTCTACGATTTCGTAACGTCAAAATATCTTAAGTCGGGCCATTGTAAAGCAGTGAGTACCTGTGCTGGACAAAGGGCCTAAGCAATTTTTGGTCTGTACCTTATAGTAACAGTAGGTTTATATGTCCAAGTAGTTATTCATTCATTCATTCATTTTCAGTAACTGCTTTATTCTTGTCAGGGTCATGATGGATCCATAGCAAGGCAGTGTACACATAGTCATTCACATTTAGGGCCAATTCAAAATACCCATTCCATTCCACATTTTGACTTTATCTGGAGTAGGTTTACATGGCCAAAACCTGGCAAACTCTACACACACAGTAACCAGAGCCGAATATTGAGATCTGGAGCTTGGCAGCACCAATAATTCCTGCTGTGACAGTGTGTTGGTGCCAACAGACACTACATAGCATGTCATTTGAGCTCTGGATACTGTCTGAGTGGAGTTTGGCATGTTGTCTCATTTTGGGTTTCCTCCTACCTATCTTAGTGAGCATGCCATGCCCTGCAATGGACTGATATCCTGTTCATGGTGTATTCCTCCCTTAAAGCCAGTGTTCCCTGGGAAGGCTCCAGATCTAAAAGGACTCTGAGTAGTTACTGAAGATGGATGAGTAAATTAATTTGGAACATATCACATTTGTTCTACTGTTACATGGTATAATGGCCACTAGGAAATATGATTATGATTTACTAAAACCAAAGGTCTCATTATAACATACTGGTTTAAATACATATACTGGTCAAGTTTGTTTCAAATTATATACATTATAATGTTGATAAATTACAATATAACTATGATAATCATCAGCTCAGATCAATAGTAATAAAAATATCTATAAATATTCATTTATTGTATTTATTTACATAGGCTACATTTTTTGAACTCTTGATATGTATCAACACTTGATGACCAAATTCAAATTATGCTCTGTTTATGTAAATGCTGTATTATTTCTCTTTTTGTATCATCTTTTGTCCATTTTTACCTTCTTTCCATTTTTTGTTCCTGGCTTTTTAGAGGTCTATGACTATTATTGTGACCTGTTAATACACCAAGGGTCACCACAGAGGGAATGTTTGATGGATGAGATGTGATGATTGAAACTAGTCTGTTGTGACCGTGTGTGACAGTTAGTATTTAAGGAATAGACTTCTTGTATAATAGTGCACCATATGTTATTCCTTCTCTTCATGATTAGTAGGTGTTCTTCTTCTGTAATATTAGTAGATGGTTTTTATTCTCTCAAATCAACATGTATTGCATAGGGGCTTTATTTTTTAAGGATATGCAGCATATGCAGAAGATCGTCGGTGGTGGAGGGAAAGATAGTGAGATCAGCTGGACAGGCCGGAGTGGGGGACTGGCTAATTGGGATGTTTCATCTCTGCTCAGGGTCCCCAGAAGCCCAAGCATCTCAGCTGTTGTCCGCTGTTGGGCAGGCCCACTGTCAGCTTGTACCAATGGTGGTTGACATAGCAAGCCTGACTTTTCATCATGGAAACTACATTTTGCGCAAAGATTATCTTATTTATCTACCTGGGATCGGAAGCACCTCTTTATCATCACAAATGCTGTCGGTTGTGCTTCTGCTGGCCAGAGCCCCTTGTTCGTATTTGACTCTCTAGAAAACTTTTTCAAAAATACTGTGCTTGTTAGGGTACTTGTGGTTACAAAAAAAGCAGTGAGTGCTTGAAAAGTTTGTTGACTCTTTTCATTTTCTGTATTTTCATAATAATAATTATGTCCGCTGATTCCTCTGAAACATTCATCAGATTGTTTCATTTACAAGTCCTAAAAGAGAACCAAAAATTAAATAATTGAAAGAACCGAATTTGAAGCCAAAATATTATACCTTTTTTTCTGTTTGTATTTATTTGAGGTGGGGGGTGGGTTTTTAATGAACTGTGTGTGGGTGTAACTAAATGTGCCTGGAACTGTGGTGGAGTCTATTGCATGCTGATGCTCTGAAAACTCTTGCTGATGAACATCAACTTGGAGGGGCATAGAAAGAAAATACAGAACAGCTTCTACTTCTGCTGGGATTTTTTTAGTGGGTTTCCTCATATGAACACAACATGCATGTGGATAGTTGTTTAGGACTTTAACCTTCTTCCCATTCCCCAAGCAAACAAACATGTTTTTTGTTTTTTTTTTCTTTTTTTTGACGTGTTTGACTTGTTTTGCTCTTTAGGTCATTGTTGTAATGACCTTTGCATGTCTCCTGACATTTTTCTTTAGAATGCTGGTTAAAATTCAGAATTTATTAATTAAGCAGTGTTCTTGTGGAGGGGCTTGTGGGGCTTTCTCATTGTAACTACTGCATGCACACCATTGTTGTTTTAGTGTTCTCCTGCTGGTGTGAAACTCATTTTTTAAAATTAACTTAGCTAATGTGAAGCCTTTGGGAGCGGGGGAGACGGGGGGACGGGGGGGGGGGGAGCCCCCCCTTCTCGTATTTTGTGGACTATATTACGGTGACTTGGTCTTGGAACAGATTTATATTTTATTTGTCAAACCACTCCTGGAGAGGGTAAACAGTGGGTCTTGAGGTTTTCTAAATTTGTGCACACACAATATGTCTGACTGTGGGTGGAGAAAAATGAAAGTCCAAACCTAGGCATTGCACCAATTAGAATTTTTCTTGGCTGATTTCGATTTTTACAGGGGTTTTTTTTTTTTTTTTTTTTTTTGTTTTTTATTAGACTGGCCGATTCCGATTGGTTCTTTCTGTATAAGGAATTTTTTAAATTATACGAAAAAACATTGTTTTTAAAGAACGATTAGTAGGGGTTCAGGTTAGGGGTTGCTGGCTTAGTCACTATGTGGGCTTATACTTGTTGTTTTGTAACTATCCAAACCCTGCCAAAACATGCTCAAATTGTTCTTCATTACCAGGCATGATAAGAACCTTTTAACCAGTCAGTGCAAGGGTACAAGCACAATCAAAGATGCTGAATTGCAACTCACTCAATTCACCACTTTTTTTTTTTTTTTTTATGTTTTTTTTTTTTTTATTTTTTTTTTTTTTTTTTTTTTTTTATATTTTTTTTTTTTTTTTTTTTTTTATTAAACAGATGGGTATAAGAAGCATACATCACTACTGTTTAATGCACTAAAAAAAACAGCATAAATAAATGGTACAAAACAATTACGCAACACGCACTATGAGCTTGGATTAACCAAGGAAAACACATACATAAAACAGATTACACAGACATACAAGAACACTTTAATAAACAGATAATTGAGCCGCGCGCTAAATGTTGGGACGGGGAAACAAACACGGAGTGGCTGGACATTATCTGTTTAAATTTAAAGCTCCTTATGCACATGAACTGAATTCTGAATTAATGATAGTCAAAAGCACTGTGCTGTTCATGTGTGACTGTATTAGTACCACTGTCACGTCATAAATGCACAAGTGTAGGCTAAATGAGACCAGAACAGAACTGGTTATATGAGACTGATCGGCCAATCACCTGTCATGGCCGATAACTCTGAAAACTGGCCAATTCCGGTCAGCAGCCAATCTCTAGTCCATTCTATTTACAGATGTACATTAACCCTTTCCAGCTTGATGAGCATCAACAACACTTTCTCATTTGTTCATGCCATGATACACTGCCGCAAACATTGTAACAATCAATCTAGAGCCCTCTTCTTTAAATGCAACAGGGCATCTAGTCACGCCTGATTCTCAACCCATTGATTGAAAACACCTGACTAATTCTAGAGGTTTGCATACTTTTGCAGCTCTCATATGTACAGTTGGATTTTTTTTTCAATAAATACATAAAGTATATTTCTCCTTTAGTTTATTTGAATAATGTTTTATGAAGATTTTGTGCCCTGAACGTCTTATTTCATGATCTAGAGGTGTATTGTCATACAATGTCAGTCTTCATTTCAGTGTTTAAATGTTAAAGAGCAGAATCAGTAACCTCCTTTTCTCTCATCTCACTTCAACATTCACCATCACCATTGATCTATTTATGAATTGTTAAACCAAAAAAAGACCCTATACTTGATAACAGACATGTTATTCTATTCGAATATGTCTATTCGAACTTTGACTCCATGACTTTAGTTCGCTCTTAGATTTATCATATACGCCGCCCAAGGAAGTTGGGTCCCTTTTTGAGTCTTGGTCCTCCCAAGGTTTCTTCCTAGAACTAGGGAGTTTTTCCTTGCCACTGTCGCCCTAGGCTTGCTCAATTTGGGATTGGACGTAGTTATTAGGAGATAATCTAAACTTGTAAAGTTGCTTTGAGACAATGCTCCATTGTAAAAAGCGCTCGCTATATAAATATAAATCATATGACTTGACTTCTTCCTTGACTTGAACTCTGACATGTAATAAATAGTAACAAACTTTAGTGACCAACAAAGGTTACCACAGGAAACTTCTGAGGTGATATAATGATTACTTCTGAGTAATAAGGAATAAGAGAGAGAGATTCTTTGGGGCAAGGTTGACTCTAATATTTTTGACCTGTGATGATTTCTTCTTTAATAGTGTTCCTTGCTTGCATTAATTTCAACTCTCTAGCTGGTTTTGTCACAGTTATAAGCGCCTACAAAAACTTGAAAAAAAAATGAAAAAGCCTCTTATCTTATTATTAAATAAGGTTAATCAAAATTAAATGAATATATTAAATTTAAAAATAGTGCTTTTTTTTTTTTAACAAATTTTAAACCATCGCAAGCAAAAACAGATTTGCAGAAAAGGCAGGATTAAACCTCAAATTATCAATTAATTAGCAGCTAGAGACAAAATAATAGTGGCAAGGAGGAGGGGGAAGGGGAGGGAAAAAACACAAGAAGATGCACTAATAAAAGATTCACTCAAAAAAAAAGAAACCTTGGGAGGAAATCAGGCACAACAAATGGGGGGAAGCCATCCTCCTCCGGTAGAATATTGCTGACAGCCATCTGGATGAATAAGGAGGAAAAGGCCATAAGAGCGGGCCTGGGGTTCGAGGAACGTTGGGTTGCGGGGCGAGGAAAGGAAAAGGGACGAGTGAGAAAACAGAGCGGAAAGGGATCTCCAGGCTTAGGATTCAAAAAAGCGAAATGGGAGAAAAAAAAGATGCGGAAGAAAGGATGGAAGGGGGTTAGAAAAGAACAAAGTGGAAGAGTAGTGACCATGTAAAAACGTAAGTGAGTAAAGAAAGTCGGTAAAGATTACTACTCTAAAACAGGAAAATACAGCATATAAATTGAAAAACATATTTTATAATCCTAAGGGGGACTTTTGCACCCAGGTAGTACTGTTGTATCAAGGGTTACAGTTTGGACTGTTGATTACATAATTAACACTCTCTCTGAAAAATGTCCCCCAGAAAAGGCGGAACGATGGGATAATAATGAGGAGTCACGATGGGCATGGTATGAGCATGCGCATTTGGGTGTTGTGACATCAGCAGAAGTGGCCTGTCCTTTTGTAAACATCATACCTGCCTGAATCCACAAGCTTAGCGTGGTATCCAGTCAACCCTCTATAGTGTCCAAAGGACAAAACACATACATGTGCATTTTCCCCCCTTGTAACGTTGTATCACACGTAGCAGCTCTGACTTTTGAAGCAGAATACCTGCAGGAAATCTTTTCTAAAATGTACTTCAAATCTTAAAACTCTGCTTGCCTTATCTATTTCCCTTGAGTTCCCTCCACCAGCTTGAGCAGCACCCATGCTCCCCAGGGGGAGCTCCCAACCATCCAGCACGCTACTCCCTCCAGCTGGACCAACACCATGGCTGGCCCGTTAGGCCACCATTGTCAACCAAACAGGCAGCGAGTACAGAGACAGTCCATGATGGACTGTAACAGCCCAACAATTAATTTACAATCTTCGTGTTTGTATTAACAAACCTTGCTCACTGGGGTCTGTGTGAAGGGTACTGTCCATACAACAAATGCATGCTGCTTCGGTTTCTCCAGATACCTGGGTCTCTCTACATGACGCCCGTTTCCTCAAGGCTCACTGGATGGGTAGTTGTTATGGTAGAGACAATCTCTATGTAAAGGACCCCTCTGGAAGGTTCTACAGCTCAAAAGATTTATTTTGCTCAAAATGGTGCCCCCCCCAACAAAATTCTAATACTTCTTGTTTCATTTAATGCGTTTCCAAAAAAGACAAACCAAAAATTTGCTTACAGAGGAAGAAAAGTGAAGGTATGGCCACAGTCAGGCATCGTGAACCATATGGGGAGTTGTGTTTTGTTCTTTTTTTTTAGTTAAAGTTTTGTTATAAACAAGATGAAAAAAAAGGAGTCTTATAAAGACTTTCTAAAGACCAGTGATTTGAAAGGTTGATAGGTATAAAAAAAGGGGCGCGAAAGGGAAGAGGGGGTAGAGGGGTAGAGGGGGGAGGAGGAAAAAGGGGGGCGGGATGAGGCGAAGCCATGGTGATGGATGAAAGGATGTCTGAAAACTTGTGTCTGTCATGATATAGCCATTGATTTATGCAATGTTTCTTACAGATTTCAGGTCACATGAAAATAGAAAAAAATAACTAAATACATGATCATAGATTTGCCCAGTACAGCACTGTGTGGTGAGAAATTGCTATTAGAGTGCATGAGGTGTGGTGAAAAATCTGTGGCACTACGGCCTTTAGATGGGTGCATTAAGAGCAGGCCAGTAGGTAGCCGTCCATTTTAACATTTTTAGCCTCCTTTCTTCTCTTGATTCTCTGTCTCCCAAACCACACACATTTTTACTTACATACACCCACATTCAGTTTCACTGCCTCACTTTTTCTGTGCTGTACTATGCTTGAGTGTTGTTTTGCCATCTCAGCATTTCTTCCCCCATTTCCCCTCTACTTTCTACCTTACTTTTTCTTCCACTCTCTCAATTTTTCTCTTGTCCTGTCCTATTACTGGCTGCTCATCTGTGCTCTGCTTTGCAGGGTCACAGGTGCTCCCACTTCCTCACTTCTCCGATTCCACTCGTACTCTTTCATCTGTCCATTTCTAGGTTAAGAGCCCTGTGGCTGAGAGGCTCAGTTGATTAGCCTCTACAACCATACACACACAATCTGCTCTATTATTTACAAAGAAAAAAATCTGATAGGATGGTTAAAAATCAAACAAACAAACAAAACACTAGTTTTAATATAACAGCAGTCTCTTTTCATTTAAACTATAGAGTTCTGGACCTGATATTATTAAGCATGCAGGATTTGATCCCTCATTCTGTACTAGTTACATTGGCAGTGGTAACAGGAAGCACTCTGATCTATAAATTGCTTTTAGAAATGTCTTTTTTTATGTTTTTTTTAAACCTTATTTCTCATATGTCCATCTCCAGTCAGAACCATTAGAGGATGAGGGTCAGTAATGTGCTATCCATTGAGTGCTACTGACCTGGCAAGTGAAAGTAAATGGTCCTAGCATTTTACTTTATATTTAGCCATGCGGGTGACCTCAGAGTGGCTTATAAGGACCCACAGACCAAAAGATGCACTTTTGGTCTAACACTAATTCACTGTGATAGCTTAAGTGATCAGCACAGACCACAGGAGAGAGTGGGCCTCAGAGGACCTGGCACAGGCCACCACATGGACAGTCCATATTATTCAGCATAAATGTTGAATTCAGTGCAGCATTTAAGTAGAATAATGTGGAAAAAAAGATTTCACTTTTAATACGGTTTAGTTGTAAGAAACAGTGTTTGAGCCTGCTTGCTTTTTGCATTAAGGATTTCCAAATTATTATACATCACATCTTCATCACATCAACATCACATACTACTGTGTAAAGACAGTGGGTAACTCGGGAGGTATTTAGCCCATTCTTTATAAAAAAAAAATGTTTCACTTCATGTTGCCTTACCTTAATGTCCTGCTTCATCTAGCATGGAGACATCAGTGAGAAGTCAGTTTTGTAGTTCACCCGATAAGCGATTACAGGCTCTTGACAATAAGAAGAAATCTCTTACTCCTCTTTGGGCATTGTAGGTCCACTAGAAACTGCTGTTTTCTACAAGAGGCTACCCTTTTTGTTTACTTTTTTGGCAGTTCAGATTGTCCACCCTTACACTCCATTCTTGCCATTTCATGTTAACAGCTGTGATGCCTTTTCCTTTGGAACTAGCTCGTTAAACTATATTTTTTTCGCATCTCTTTCTGTTTTAGTATGTACTGTGTTGGTTACAGAAGTGATTATTGTTAAATCAGAAGTGACTGATTTTAATATGAGGCTTTAATAATATAAACAAAGAATTGTGACAAAATAAGGAATTGGATATGGATGAATAGAGTAGAAGAAGGTTCTCATTTATTCCAAGGTTTTTGAAGGAGTTTCTCTATAACAAATATTTCTGTATGGTCTTCAGAACAAACACAGTGAAAACTGCTGAAGATAAAATCCTCGTTATGATGAACTTTAGAGATCTAAACTACTGTTTGATGAATTCTTGACTAAACTCACACCATTTATTCATTCAGATTTCAAATAACAATTGTGGTTACAGGAGCTATCAATCCAAGGTGTTGGACCCTTTTGTAAATTTGTCAAAAGCCATAGTTCCCTCCACAGCAAGTCTACGTAATTAACACCAAACTATGTTGTATACCTTGTATGCTTTCTATCAGCATTATTTTCTATTTCGTGGAGTATGATGATGACCAGCATACTCACCAAATCAGTGTCTCACTCTGGTGACCAGTATACTCACTAAACCAGCACCCAATGATTGTGACCATCATACTATTCTACTGTCAAATGATGGTGGCTCATCAAATATGCTGGTGATCACCACACATAACACAAACTATGCTGGTTATTTTAACAGGGTAGATGAGAGGTATGTTCTTATGCAGACTTGCTGTGGATGGGCAAGTCTTTGACTTGGCTTTTACTTAGTTGGTCCTGGCACTTGCTTTAGGTGACCATAAATACATCAATATGACTACCTCACATAGCCTTGTACCTCAGTTTTAACTTCATGCAGTTCAAATAAAACACCAGACAAAGAAATAGAGGATGGTCAATCAGTACTTTTTATTTTCTCCCATGTTTTTTCATGATTTTCCCTCTTTCTCTTAAAGACATAATCATATGGGATCTATATGACTGTATGTGATGTTTCATTAAGAAGTCAGCCTGTAAACTCAACTGAATTGCTTAGTAGTCATTAGTGCTATGGCATTGTCATTGAAAGCCTGAATTACCAGATCTAAAAAGTTATACTTATTCTTTCTGTTCCTATAGTGTCAAACACAGGACTAAAAACTGGAATTATTGTGAGGCACTTGTTTTTCTTTGTATCTCACTCCTCTGCTATAGCCTGTAATGTTCTAACAATAACATGCATTACTATAAATCTCTCATTCTTTCCTTCCTCTCATCTACATACACTCATAACATCACTCTCCCTCTCATAATTCTCCCTACATTGAACATCTGAGAGAATTTTCCATATTCCTAATTCCCTTCGTGGTTCTTTTATACTGAGGCTAGCTCCTCTCATATTTCATGTCAAAGGCTTAGTCTTTTATTGAACATCAAATCCTCAGTGTCTCAGCTGATGCTCTTTTCTCTTTCCAGAGCATACATATTCAAGAACCGTGCCGGTATATGACTTTCCCAAACTAAATCCATGTTTGTGCGCTTTAGTGTTGCAATAACACTACATGAATTGAGCTCACACTCTGTATTTAGATGTTAAGTCGACTATATGGGCTTGAGAAATGGATGACTGAGAGAACTTTCATTTCTGCTCTGGATCTTAGGACACCATGTCCAACTATTATGGCTAAAATCTATGAACAGACACATGCCCCTGCAGGCATAGCATGTATTTCGACAACCTCAAATCAGAAAACATTAGGACTGTATGAAAATGCAAATAAAAAATATATGCAGTGTTCCTTACATTTCTTCCAAAAATATCTGGTATACTGATTGGTCTGACCACAACACACATTTCCACTGTGTGATGGTCCATCCCAGGTTCCTCTGAGCTCAGAAAAGTCGACGCCGCTTCTGGACATGCTTAATATAAGGCTTCTTTTTGCACTGTAATGTTTTAAGTGGCATATGTGATTGTAACTCCATATTGTAGTGCTTGATAAAGGTTTGATGAAGTAATCTCAAACAAAACACCTCTAAAAAACACATAAAAATTCCAAGAACACTACATGGCTCTGCTCTACTGATTGGAAAGGTTACTGAAACGTGAGTTCAAATTCTGGCTCCACTAAGCTACTACTGCCAGATCCCTGGGCAGTTGTTTAACCCTCTGTTGTTCATATGAATTGTAAGTCACTGAATACTGTAAATGAACTTTAAAATGTAAATTTGTGTCTATTTTTGAAACTTGAAATTTCTGTCCTCCAAAACAGAATTGATTGATTTAAGTTGTGATGAGCAATCATTCCTGATATTGTTTCAGCAAACGTAAACTCAAAAAAGTTGTCAACTGATATGTATGTATCAAGATGAGCATTGCCTTCCAAAATTTACTGGGACAAAATGCCTTGCTAACTCTGTGTGTAAATGACTACATAGGAATCCATGATGCTCCTAGTTAATTCTTCTAAATGTTTGGTCATTTCCTCTAAAAACTATATGTTGGGACTTTTTTACATCCAAACTTGGCCGCCTCCATGAGTGGTCTATTCTGTTCAAATGCTATGCCACCCAAGTGTCCGTAAATAAATATTTGTGAATGAAATGTCTATATTCATGGAAGAAAACAGTCTTTCTCAACATCAGAACAAGTGATCTTGTAGTCAGTGTTTTAGATGTTTTAGTCATTTGTAGCCCATCACTTGACATACTGCTGAACCAATAAGAGATGCAATAAATTCTTGTCTTGTACTTAATGTTTGTACCTTTTACAGATTTGACTTTTGTGTTTTGATTTTGTTGTTTTGTTTTATTTCAGGATATGTTGTGTTGTTTTGTGAACTTTTATTTGGCAGAAATCAAGACTCATCGGACCCGGCAATGTTTTTACAATTTTCTGTTGTCCAAATTGTAGTCTCAGTTGCCTGTTCTTAGCTGACAGGAGCGGTGCCCAGTACAGTCTTCTGCTGCTGAAGGTTTTGGTGTCCAGTGATGCTCTTCTATATACCTTGGTTGTAATGAGTGGTTATTTAAGTTCCTGTTGCCTTTCTATCAGCTCGAACCAGTCTGGCCATTCTCCTCTGACCTCTGGCATCAATAAGGCATTTTCACAAAGAGGGCTGACACTCACTGGATATTTTCTGTTTTTGGGACCATTGTTTGTATACTCTAGAGATGGCTGTTTGTTAAAATCCCAGTAGTACATCAGCTTCCAAAATTCTCAGTCCAAAGTGTCTAGCAAAAACAACCATGCCATGCTCAAAGTCACTTAAATCATCTTTCTTCCCCATTCTGATGCTCCGTTTGAACTTCAGCAGGTCGTCTTTATCATGTCTACATGCCTAAATACACTGTTGCTGTCAAGTTATTGTCAGATTAGATATTTCCTTTAACAAGTAGTTGAAAAGGTGTATCTAATAAAGTGGCGGTGATTATATATGGAGTGATAAGGATAGATAACATTCTGAATGAATGCATTGGAGAGACAGCTCAGGTAGGATGGTTAGTAAGTGTGTGTGTGTGTGTGTGTGTGTGTGTGTGTGTGTGTGTGTGTGTGTGTGTGTGTGTGCACGCATCAACGTTCAGTGTTCAATCTTACTCATTGTTCCAGGTAGTCCCACATATTTTTAAAGGATTCACATTCGGGGATTTTCCGGGCGAACCCAGATGTGTGACTGCTCCTGAATGTTCATTATGCCAATCAGTCACATTTGCAGCCCTGTGAACTTGTGTATTGTCATCTTGGGATACAGGGATAGGAATGTTATGTTCCTTGGTAACATGCTGAGCAAAGGCAAAACATGGTTGTCCAGCAGTTCAGTGTAGGCACTGTGGTTCAAATTCACTGTCACCTCGATCAAAGGATCCAGTTCTACGTAATTAAAACACCCCCAGAGCATCACAGAACCTCCTTCAGCTTGAACCACACTTTACACACAATCTTCATTGAAGTCCGGAGTCATCATTCACATACAGGCAAGCTTCATCTGATCAGAAACAGTCTGTGTCAACTGTTTGTGTCTTTTCGCCCACTGTAACCAGGCAACTTTGTGAGCAGAAGTGAGCAAATGCATTGTGTGCCACTCTGCTCCATATGATCAAGGAATGCACTCCCCTGCGGAGTGTTCTTTCAAAAATTGGTTGTGAAGGACCTGTGTTGACTTCTAGAAGCAATTCTTGGGTAGAATCAAAGTGTTTTTTATTAACAAGCAGTGAAACATGCCAGCGGTCCCTGTCCATCAGTTTTGTGTTTTTGGCCACATTTCTGACAAGAATTTCTTGTAGACTGGAATTTTTGCCACTGCTGGTAGACCTGTAGGACAGTGCGCTTTGATACACCTGCAAATCCAGCTACTTCCTTCACACTATGGACACAGCCAAATTTTTGGCTGACGCACTATTTTTGGCATAAGCCAAATGCAATCACTCCTCTTTGCCAATCATTAACATCTGCTTTGTGACTCATTTTCCAAACATCGAATGAGACATTCACTACATTGTTCCATGTCTTCTCAATCATTGAATCCTGTCGCAGACCCCAGGGACTGTGGTAGCCTAGTGGGTAAGATATTGGACTATGGATCAGAAAGTCCACTGGTTGGGACCACTGTTGCGTCCTTGAGCAAGACCCTTAACCCACAATTGCTTGGATTGTAAGACTGCATAACTTGTAAGTCACTCTGGGTAAGATGCTGTAAATGTAAGTATTTATAACCCAATTATCCTCGTGCAACGGCATCTGCAGGAGACTGAAGTTACTGCACATGGGAAGTAGAATGGATTATATTTTGGTTACTTATGTAACTATGGTTCTATGGCTATGCAGAGTAAGTCCAGGTCCAACTTGGTGGCAAATGACAATATGTTAGAACAGGATAATTTCTTATAACACAGTTACATACAAATTCATCGTTAAAGGGGTGACAACTTGGTATTAGGCTTCCATTAGAACAATACAGCCTCGTTTATACTGGAACTTACATAAGTTGAACTAATTTAACCCCCACCCCCGATGAGACTCAAAATAATAGCACACCTGTATTTTTTATTTATTGTTGACTACAAGTGACACAAAGTGGCACAGTTAATACAGATGAGGTGCTGATGTTAAAATTCTATTCTTGTACAACTCTCTCTCTCTCTCTCTCTCTCTCTCTCTCTCTCTCTCACCCCCCCATCCCATTTCTAAGTCTTGTCAAAATTTTGCTCCAGTAAATCCAAACTGTTTCTTTCCTGACATCAACTTCCTTATAAAAAAAACGATTGTTCAGTATCTGGATACCCTGTGAAAATGGGGTAAAGTAGAGATTGAGGCCTGATTTGTGGCAGTACAATTCAGTCACTTGGTACCCCAGAGCTGACCATTTGACCTGCTGCTTACAACATTATTCTTCCCAAATAGCAGAGCAAGAGGAGAATGTAATGCTTGAGTTTGCATTTTCTCTCATACTGATAAATATCTCCTGTACCTCAGCATGTGTTCCCATTTATCTGAGCACGAGCCAACACTGTAGATACATTATTAAGTGTGATTAAACACATGCACAGGAACCTGCGATCACAGAAAATCGTCTGCTGCATGCCATAATTTTTCATCCTCAACGTCTACAAACTTATACTCCTTGCACTAAACATATGTTAGGAGGTAGTGGACTGTGCTGAGAAGAGAACATAAGAGTGGAGAGACATGAAACATGAGGAAATATAACACATAATATGATGTGTGCTATCTGAGCACCATTTTCATTATTAAAGAATTGATGTAAATTGGAGCTGGGTCTGTAGATTGTAGACAAAAAACAGCATGTTTTATTCTGGGTCTAATGGTTCTCTTCTGAAGTGTAGTATTATACTAAAATTAAATCAAAATGGAAAGTTACGAAAACTGGAAATACAGCCTTCGTATCCTTTGTGGATAATGTTGCGCACTCCTGCACTAAACGACCACTCAGAAATGGAAAAGTAAGTAGAAGCATCGCCACTAACCATCCACCCTGGTCTTTAACATCAAGAAATCGTTCATTTTCTTAATTTGCTGGTGTGACCCCCTTGTGCAGCAATAAGTGCAACTAAATGTTTCCAGTAACTGTTGATTAATCCTGTTTCAACTCTGGGGTGGTTGGTGGGTTTTAAAAGGTTCTATTTCGGTCTCCTCTGTCCACAAAATATTATTCCAATAGTCTCCTGGCTTTTCGGTTTAATCATTAGCAAAGTGAAGATGAACAGGAATGTTCTTTATTTAGAGCACTTGATTTCTCCTTGCAACCCTGGCTTTCACTCCATTGTTGTTCAGGGCTTTTCTGATGGTGGACATATTAATACACGTATGGACCATATATGTGCATATATACCTTATTTTCATACATAAAGCGCACCGGGTTATAAGGCGCATTATCAGTGATCGACTGCTAACGGGTATATTTTCATACATAAAGCGCACCGGGTTATAAGGCGCATTAAATGAAACAAAACTCTTAAGTTCCGTCGGAAACTCAGTTTGGTCTTTACCTGGCGCAGGGCGTCTTCTTGCTTGTTCTACTTCCGTACCATTGATTCGTTAATGTTGAATTCTCTCGCAGCTGCTCTATTTCCATGTTGTACTGCGTGACTGATAGCGTTGAGTTTGAAATCCGCTTCGAAAATAAATGAATGAATGCACATACGCTAATGCTGAAGCACATGCCGTATTACTCCGCAATGCTGCACACTACGGTGGCCGTAAGCTTCGTAACCTACCAAGACCGTGCTAAAACATTTTGACAGATTTATGAGCACCGTGTACCATCTACAATCGGTTCTAGGTCAGAAAGCACAACCAGAATTAATTCATACATTAGGTGCACTGCACTTTAAGGCGCACTGTCGATTTTTGAGAAAATTAAAGTATTTTAAGTGCGCCTTATGGTCCGAAAAATACGGTACATATATACATCTCCATGGTGTGATAAGGTTTTTATCTTTATTATTAAGGTTATTAACCTACTTAACACATATATTGCCTTGCCAGATACATTAGCTGTTGTAATGCTGGTACATGTAATGGCACACCTAACAGAACAGCCTCTGGTGCAAAACGTTTCTTTACACACACGTGGCATCAGCGTGAGCAGACTGAATGCTCCATATAAATACCAAGATGATGATGATGAGCAAAGAAACAAAGACCCACAACTGTAAGACTGTACTAGTTGTGAGTCACTCTGGGTAAGGGGTGCTTTCTAAATGATGTAAATGTAAATGAGGTGAGGCACAAGCAGAGAAACAAGGACTGCATATTTCCAAGGCAGCACAGAAGAATTAAATGTGCTCATACACAGCTTCACACTGTGTATCTTTGTCTGCATGTTTCTCAGCTCTTACATTTCGCTCTGACATAACAGACGGTTTGTCATTCATAAATGTGTGTGTGTGTGTGTGTGTGTGTGTGTGTGTGTGTGAGGGAGAGAGACAGACAGACAGATAAGGATGGGCTGATTGAAGCAATCTAGAAAGCTCTACAGTGAAATACCATTTTACTCATCCTAAAAAGTAAAATAACAAGTAATCAATATGCATTGTAAATGTACAGGTAACACTGCAGTATCTTGGATATTTAGTCAATACCCAGTACACTACAGTTGCTTAGAGGTTACCCTGAGTACATTCATTGTTGTCTATAAATAAATGGCAATGTACTGTAGTACACTGTACAGTATCTGTACTGTACAGACAATGTACAGTACTGTGGGAGCCTACCAGTTAAATTACTGGACTATGGATCAGAAGATCCATGGGCTCAAATCCCACCTCTGCCAAGCTGCCACTATTGGGTCCTTGAGCAAGACCCTTAACACACAATTGCTTGAATTGTAAGAATACATCAGTTGTAAGTATCTCTGGATAAGGGCGTCTGCAAAATGACATAAATGTATACGATTGTTTTCTCATTTGTTAAATGTTGGTCTCTTTATACACAGTAGCTTTTGTTATTTATGTGAAAATCTGATGTATTAGGTTACAGTTACACAGAAATATAAAACATTCTAGAGGGTTCACAAACTTTCAAGCACCACTGTAACCCTATGTTTTAACTGAGCCAGTGAGACCTCATTCCAAGGCAAATATCGTGAGAACTGTGTCTTGCCATACAACCTATTGTAAAAACCCTGATATGGGCAAAGTACAACAACTTCCCTGTGAATATCAGGACATGGATAAAGTCTTAAGTGAATCTAAGGCATCAGCATTACCAACACATGGATATTAGGATTGGATCATTGATATGTTGATATGTTGCCTTCACAGTCCCTCATGGTGGGGTGGATCTCCGTTTAATCCTATGAATCTCTTATCTGTTTGTGATGGAGGACAACTGTGCTCATCACAAATGCCGGTTGCTATAGATACCACATTATGGTTTATGATTGATCAGTGCACCTTCTGTTATTCTATCAATAATGAATAAAGTGTTAGGATACAGAGTGTTAAGCTCAGCAAGTGTGTAACAGAATACTGAGATTATTTATATATTACACCAAATAAGTGAAACATGTTAAATGTGTTCAGAAAAAGCCATCCTTGGAGTAATCTTCAGAGCATCATTAAGAAGGGGACAAACGACTAATCTAGGATGGTATTAATCAGGGAAGTTACCAAGAGGCAAGGGGCAACCTTGACAAGATTTTATGGCTGATATTGGTTGTTCTGTGAATGGGACAACAATCTCACAAGCTTAAAAAAAACAACACTGTCACTTATGTATGTACAGGAAGGTGAATGTCCTTGAGTGGCCAAGTCAGAGCTCTGGCCCAAAGTTCATCTGTGGAGGGACTTTCATTGTTACTTATCAATAAAATTAAGACTAAACTCAATTCTTCAAGGAAGAATTGGCAATATTCCACAGTCTAGGTGTTTAAAACTTAAAGTAAAAAACTTAAAGTGAAGCCATATCCAACAATGCTATTTTAGTTCTTTGTGTTTTTTGTTGTTGTTGTTTCTGTCGCCTGCTTTTTCTTACTTAACTGTTGGAAAGAAAGCTGGACAACTGTAAAGGAAAGTTGTAAATAAAGCTGGAAAATATGTTTTAATGGAATTAGATTTTAAACTGTATGACCAAAAATTTGACTATTTCAAAGGGGTATGATGATTTCCTATATGCACTGAGAGACACTGGACTGTTCAGACACATCTGGGATGCTCATTTCACCAATGAAGAAACAGAACACAGAAACGTAGGGATCTTGTATTGCAGGCATGGTTAGTTCTTAGACAAGGATATTATCTTTTTTGACTGAAGAGTCACAACCTCACAATGATACATATCAAAATCATCTGGAAAGCCCTCGCAGAGAAGTGGATGCTACTATAGCAGCAAACTCCGTGTGAATGACTATGCTTTTAGAATGGTATGCCCAACAATCTCATATAGATGTTATTATCAGGTGTCCAGATACATTTGGCCATATAGTGTACCCTACATAGGGTAGAAGTTACTTACTGCACAACATGACTAACTGCATGTCAGTTAAACTTTGCCACTTTGCCACAGATAAGTTTACTGTTTTTACAGCAAGTTTAATAAATGCAAAAGTAAATTTGGCATACTACTGCTCTAATAATTAGAGCTCTAGTAGAAAGGAGGTCAGAGTGCCAGCCCATCCCTACCCTAAGCACACTGGTTACTGGTACTTATGTCTCACTAGTGACTGAGACCAGCACAGCGGGAGGCATTAAGACATCAATAATTAATTAAACCAACAGGCCCTCATTGATACCTATAGAGGAGGACATCTGGCTGAAGGCACACTCAGACTCATTAAAACTGGGCTCTGAATGGAGATGATTAATCCTTTCCAAATGTTAATTGGCGGGGTAAAGTCTGGACACCTGTCAGTGGAGATGCTGTGCTTGCTGGCCTGAGCGTAGCACATTGCTGATTGAAGAGCCTGGATCAGAGCTCAGGCTGTTTTCCAGCTTCACTGGCCCAATCTCAGCATTCCACCACACAGTCACTAACATGAACTGGCTAGCATAGGGCATTGCTCTGTGCAGCAGCTTTCCCCCCTCCCTAGCTTGGTGAGGTAAATTACGTTAGTGTGAGTTATGTACTTATGTACTCTATGTGACTGACTTATGTACTCTGTGCCTGGATGGAATAGCTTTTATTGCTATCGATACCAATAACATCATCATGGCTATCCCTCATAACAGAACGTGGCTGAGGTTTTTCTGCACTATGCTGCTGAGGGGATTTAATCACTGCTCAGTGACTTTGTGCTGCCCCCTTCTTTGTGGAGAAAGATTCATACTTTGCAACAGCATCTTTAAGACTAAAGAAAATCAAAATCAAAGAGTGCTGACTGTCATGGACTTTCCTCCACAGTGACCAGACCTAAAACCCATTAAACATTTATGGAGGAACTTGAAGAAAGAGAAGCCTAGCATTCAGTAAAATCACAACATGCTTTTTGGAATATTGCGAAATCACGCTGGTATAACATGGATCATCAGATTTTGTACTAATTTGAGGGTTTTGAATGCACACTGTCATTTCAGCAAAAGGTTAACATACCAAATAATAAATGCTGAAATTGATCTAATGATTTATTTTTTCCAAATATTCAACTTTTCACTCAAATTTCTATGCAGATTATTTGCTTTCTAATGGAATGTATTACATACATACATACATACATACATACATACAGTGGTGCTTGAAAGTTTGTGAACCCTTTAGAATTTTCTAGATTTCTGCATAAATAAGACCTAAAACATCATCAGATATTCACACAAGTCCTAAAAGTAGATAAAGAGAACCCAGTTAAACAAATGCAACAAAAATATTATACTTGGTCATTTATTTATTGAGGAAAATTATCCCATATTACATATTAGTGAGTGGCAAAAACATGTGAACCTCTAGGATTTCAATCAATGGGATGACAGTCAGGTGGGAGTGGGCACCCTGTTTTATTTAAAGAACAAGGATCTATCAAAGTCTGCTCTTCACAACGCATGTTTGTGGAAGGGTATCATGGCACAAACATAATTAGATTTCTGAGGACCTGAGAAAAAGAGTTGTTGGTGCTCATCAGACTGGAAAAGGTTACAAAACCACCTCTAAAGAGTTTGGACTCCACCAATCCACAGTCAGACAGATTGTGTACAAATGGGGGAAATTCAAGACCATTGTTACCCTCTCCGGGAGTGGTCAACCAACAAAGATCACTCCAAGAGCAAGGTGTGTAATAGTTGGTGAGGTCACAAAGGACCCCATAGTAACTTCTAAGCAACTGAAGGCCTCACTCACATTGGCTAATGTTAATGTTCATGAGTCCACCATCAGAAGAACACTGAACAACAATGGTGTGCATGGCAGGGTTGCAAGGATCAAGACACTGCTCTCCAAAATGAACATTGCTGGTCATCTGCAGTTTGCTAAAGATCACGTGGACAAGCCAGAAAGCCACTGGAAGAATGTTTTGTGGATGATTGAGACTAAAATAGAACTTTTTGATTTAGAAGACAAGTGTTATGTTTGGAGAAAGGAAAACACTGCATTCCAGCATAAGAATCTTATCCCATCTGTGAAACATGGTGGTGGTAGTATCATGGTTTGGGCCTGTTTTGCTGCATCTGGGCCAGGACGGCTTGCCATCACTGATGGAACAATCAATTCTGAATTATATCAGAGAATTCTAAAGGAAAATGTCAGGACATCTGTCCATGAACTGAATCTCAAGAGAAGGTGGGTCATGCAGCAAGACAACAACCCTAAGCACACAAGTCGTTCTACCAAAGAATGGTTAAAGAAGAATAGAGTTCATGTTTTGGAATGGCCAAGTCAAAGTCCTGACCTTAATCCAATCGAAATGTTGCAGAAGGACCTGAAGCGAGAAGTTAATGTGAGGAAACCCACCAACATCCCAGAGTTGAAGCTGTACCGAGGAAAATCTGATGATGTTTTAGGTCATATTTATGCAGAAATATAAATTCCAAAAGGGTTCACAAATTTTCAAGTATACATTTTTAAGTATATATACACATACTTACGAAATCTTAAGTCTAAAATAACAGCTCTGGTGCCTTTGCGGGTAGTGTCAGCTGTTGAAAATGGAAGGCTGAAAGAAAGGTTGAAAAAGGCTGTTGTCTGAAGCCTGGGTTAAAATCCTGTTTGGGACTTGTAGCATAAGCGTTGGGTACTGCATTTACATAAAAAAGCCACTGGGGAAGGGGATACACATGCCAGGGCACAGTCAGTGCTGGTCCCAAGCCGGGATAAAATTGCCACGTGGTGTAAAACCTCTGCCAAATGTAATATGCTGATCAGGATGATCTGCTGTGGCGACCCGTAATAGGAGCAGTCAAAAGAGATATTTTTTGATAATAGGCAACTTTGTAATAGGCTGAATGTTTGTAGCATAGGGGCGGCGAAGCGGCTCAGTGAGTAGTCCCGTCACCTCGCTCAAGTGTAGCGACCTGGGTTCTTTCTGTCTGCAGCCTTCATGGGTTTACTCCAGGTACTCCAGTTTCCTTCCACAGTCCAAAGACATGTGTGTGAGTGTGTGAGTGTATGGTCTCTATGATGGATCAGTGCCCTGTCTAGGGATTTTCCTGCTTTGCACCCTGTGTTTCTGGCTGGGGACTGGCTTTCCCATGACCCTGACTAAGGATTAAGTGAATAAGAAAATGAATGAATGAATGAATGTTAGTAGAATAGTCTAGGCTATAAGTAACAATAATGACTGTTGTACTGTATTGTCTCAGAGGTAAAACTACGTCTCATCATATAATTATTTACATGCTCCTTTATGGAATTTAACTGCTTTTAGACTTATATTGAGTTTTGCCTAAAGCGGTTTTTAGTAATTTTGGGAAAATTTGTCAAAATGATTACCTGCACTAATCATACATATGCTATCTACATGGTACACAGAAAGTTTAGTATTCCTCTGACACAACAGTGTACAATGTGTATGTGCATTAATCAGTAGTGTTACTCTAATTAGCATATATGAAGAATGGAGCGTGAAGAGAAGAAGGTTATGATATTTCTTTGATTTACTCCTTTGTGTGTTCCTAATGCCAGACTATTGATATATTTAGACCCTGGCCCAGATCTAGCTTCAGAGCCACATTTTGGCACCTTTCTCCTGTTCATCTTCTACCCTCCATGTTGACCAACTGAACACAAAATATCATGGGCAAAAAGAAGTGCATGTGTCTTCCTGTGTTAGAGTTCATGTGTGTAGGAGTAAGGATATGATACGTATACACAAGGGCATGATTTTGCAAAAACAGCTTCCTTGACTGCTATGAACAGAGCTACATGGGCATCATTAAATAAGCATGTATATGAAAGAATGCTTCTAAAGATAAAAGTGTAATTGAGAGAGCAAAATGTTCATCATTGCTGTCAGCTGTATGCCTGTTTGTACCCTACTGAAGCACAAGGAGCCTCCATAACAGCCACTTTCCTGCCATAAACTTCCATACTCAGTATGTCACACACACAGGTGCACAATGGAAAGAAAGAAAAAACAGAACTACACATCAACTTGACATTAAACACAAGAATGAATTAGATAGAAACTATCTACTAATTTATTTATATCGTTGAAGTTCAGCACTAACCTGAAGCATGAAGTGTAATATGGGTATGGAAGTCTATAGATGGTGCCTAATGCAGGTGAAGTTATTGTAGACATCCATGACAATGACAAGTTCAGTAAAGCTGCTTCAGTGATATTCTCTACTGGTCCACCCCAGATATATTGGACTGTGGTGGCCTGGCAGTTAAGGTACTGGACTCTGGACCAGAACGTCCAGGGTTCAAATCCCACCTCTGCCAAGCTGCTACTGGTGGGTCCTTTACCCACTACTGCTTGGATTGTAAGACTGTATGAGTTGTAAGTCGCTATAGATAAGGGCGTCTGCTAAATGACATAAATGAAAGTGAATGAACATATATAATGTCATTACTGCATCACCACTGTACAGGTGTGAATGTTAAAACAGATGCTAGTTCAAACATTCAGAGAGAACAGTACAGTCTATGTATTTAGGTATGTTAGCACCAATTAGTGCATAAACAATGAGTCATCCATAGTGCAACTCTGGCAGCTCTCTAACTACAGCAGCATAGATAATAAGGTGGGTCAGAATTATTTTTTAATTTTAAGTACCCTGCACCTTGTAAAATTAGGCAACCATTTTGAACTGTAGAACTCAGTGAATTTTCTCAGATATGTGACACAGACTGTGTAGCTCCATGTACACTTCTATGTGTCTTTCCCCCAACAAGACCCAGCAGCAACACCTTACTATGGCAGAAAAGCTCACTGCGTGTGTATGAGTATGAGTTCAGATGTGTAATATGACACATATACATGGCATATACATGGGCATGCTTTTGAACAAATAGTGTGCTTAATTACCGTGAAAATAGCTACATGAGAGGACATCATTAACTAAGCACACATATGAAGGTTCTATGATTAGATAAAGCTTAATTGAGCTAGTGTGTGAGAGTGAGATTTTGCTCTGTGATGTCAGCTGTGTTAACCTTAGCCCCCCGCTGAAGCACTTCAAGCCTCCATAACGTCCACTTCTCCTCACCCACAGGCTGTCACACGAATGTATCTCTGACATCCTTATCTGTTTTGTTTGTAGAGATGACTAGTAGCAAGAACTTGGATTTTAAACATGACTTCAGTTTATGAACTTCAGTTAAAATGTTACCTTGTATACCCTACTTTACAGTGGTGACTGAAAATTTGTGAACTCTTTTGAATTTTTTGCATATATACATAGGCATAGTTTTGGGGTAGGGGAACATGTCCCCCTCAAAGTTTGGAGGGGGTGAAATGCCAAAAAATGAGTGGTGGCAAAACTAAGAACGTTTTGTATAAACCATAGCTACTTCACACAGAAACGAATCACCAAAAACTGTCCTTAACGTCTCCTCTGCGTCTCCTCTGCCCCAAGAGATGGATGACACCCAGACGTGAAAGAGTATAGCTCATATTTTAGGCTATAACTCCATTTTTTGAATTTCAATTCATTAATACAGTGGTGTGAAAAAGTGTTTGCCCCGTTTCTTATTTTTTGCATGTTTGTCACACTTAAGTGCTTCGGAACATCAAACCAATTTAAATATTAGTCAAAGACAACACAAGTAAACACAAAACCTACATGGCCCTGTGTGAAAAAGTGATTGCCCCCCTTGTTAAAACATAACTTTACTATAGTTTATCATACCTGAGTTCACTGTCTCTAGCCACACCCAGGCCTGCTTATTGCCACACCTGTTCTCAATCAGGACATCACTTAAATAGGACCTGCCTGACAAAGTGAGGTACACCAAAAGATCCTTAAGTTATACATCATGTCGAGATCCAAAGAAATTCAGGAACAATTGAGAATGAAAGTAATTGAGATTTATTAGTATGAAAAGGGTTATAAAACCATTTCTAAAGCTTTGGGACTCCAGCGAACCACAGTGAGAGCCATTATCCACAAATGGCAAAGACATGGAACAGTGGTGAACCATCCCAGGAGTGGCCGGCTGACCAAAATTACCCCAAGAGCGCAACGAAGACTCATCCAAGAGGTCACAATAGACCCCACAACAACATCCAAAGAACTACAGACCTCACTTGCCTCAGTTAAGGTCAGTGTTCATGCCTCCACCATAACAAAGAGACTGGGCAAAAATGGCGTGCATTGCAGAGTTCCAAGACGAAAACCACTGCTGAGCAAAAAGAACATTTAAGCTCATCTCAGTTTTTCCAGAACACATCTTGATGATCCCCAAGACTTTTTAGAAAGCATTCTGTGGACTGACTAGACAAAAGTTGAACTCTTTGGAAGGTGTGTGTCCCATTACATCTGGTAAAAAAGTAACAGAGCATTTCAGTGATCCAAAAGACACCAGCAAGTCCACCTCTGAAAAACAAAATGAAGACTTTGGAGTGGCCTAGTCAAAGTCCTGACCTGAATCCTATTGAGATGCTGTGGCATGACCTTAAAAAGGCCATTCATGCTCGAAAACCCTCCAATATGGCTGAATTACAACAATTCTGCAAAGTTGAGTAGCCAAAATTCCTCCACAACGCTGTAAAAGAGTCATTGCAAGTTATCACAAATGCTTTTTTGCAGTTGTTGCTGCTAAGGGTGGCCAAACCAGTTATTAGGTTTAGGGGAAAAATTACTTTTTCACACAGGGCCATGTAGGTTTGGATTTTTTTCTCCCTTAATAATAAACACCATTTAAAAACTGCATTTTGTGTTTACTTGTGTTGTCTTTGACTAAAATTTAAATTGGTTTGATGTTCCCAAAACACTTAAGTGTGACAAACATGCAAAAAGTTAGGAAATCAAGAAAGGGGCAAACACTTTTTCACACCACTGTACATACTGTTGCTCTTTTGAAATATGCCCATAGATCGTTTTATTTATCCTATATGGAGAATCAGAGAGAAGCAACAAGACATAAAGGACTGATACCATTTGACACTAGGAAGAATATAAATACTATGTGATGACGTCACATATATGCATATTAGCGCATTACGTCATCTAGCCCAAAGTGTCCCTCCCAAAGCTGAGATGAAATCTACGCCACTGCATGTATATGACTTAAAACATCATCAGATTTTGACATAATTCATAAGAGTAGATACAGACAACCCAGTTCAATGAATGAGACAAAGTATTATAGTTGGTCATTTATTTATTGAGGACAATTATCCAATATTACATATCTGTGAATGGAAAATGTATGCAAACCTTTGGTTTCACTATCTGGCATGACCCCTCTTTTGCAGCAGTAACTGCAACTTTTTCAGTAATTCTTGATAAGTCTTGCATCAGCTTGGAGGAATTTTAGACCATTAGTCCGTACAGAACAGCTTAAACTCTGGGACACTGCTGTGTTTCCTCACGTGAACTGCATCTACAACAGTTTTGTTAGATCAAGGTCAGGATTTTGACTTGGTCATTCATTAACTATATTTTTCTTTAACCATTTTTTGGTAGAACAACTTTCTATATTTGCCATGAGGAGGCAAATATGGTCTACTTCTGTGTTTAGCTCTGCGGATCCTCCAGGTCTTGACCCATTTATGGTGATTGGCATGGTCACTCACACAAACCTTTTCTCACTGTTTTGCTTGCATTGCCTACCTGCCGACCTTGTGGTCTTGCTCCCTTCTCTCAGGCCTGTGCTCTCCCTTGCTCTGCCCTTTCCCTGATTTCCATTCTCATTTTAGTCTGTGTACACTCCTGTATTATTGTGTGTGCTCTTAGCATTAGTGTTTAACCTCCTTTCTAATGTATGTCATGTGCACTGTTACAATTAGCCTTCAGTCACCTGTTTCCTGTATTACAGTCTCTACTATTAGTATCATCTGCCTCCTGGGTTGTAATGTCTGTTGTTAGTGGCAGTAGTGTGCAGCTTTCTGTCTTGCCTTCACTATATCTAATTGTTTAAATAAAGCTATCACATATTCACTTATGTCTTCCATCACCTGAGTATAAGCATGTCAGGGTCACTGTCTTGTTGTTGTACTCATGTTCTATTAAGACTCAGCTAACAGACATATCTTCTTCAATTTATATTTAAAATTTACTGATGTAATTTGTAACCCATTGTTCCATCAGTAATGGCAGGCCGCCCTCTGCCAGATGCAGCAAAAAGGCCTAACTCATGATACTTCCACCACCATGTTTCACAGATGGGATAAGGTTCTTAAGCTGGAATGCAGTGATTTTCTCAGTGCTTTCCACATGCACAAAAGGTTCTATTTTGGTCTCATTCATCCACACGTTTGACAGCAATGTTCTTTATGGAGAGCAAACCTTTGATTTCAGTAGATATGTATTAGATATTAATAATGGCTTTTGTATGACTTTTTTAAACAAATTTAACTGTTCAATTTATAACAAATGAAGATAAAACCCAAAAAGATATACTATGACAAATAATAAATAAATAAACAAACAAGTAAACAAACATACAATATTGGGAATTTGTAAGCTTTAAGATGCTATTCCAACCAACATCATAAAGCTTCTAATTAATTATTCATTCTTTCATTCATTATCTTATCCGCTTAATCCTGGTCAGGGTTGTGGAAAAGCCGGTGCCTAAAGCCAGTGCCTGTCCAGTGGCAATATACGTTCATTATAACACAGCACCCTTAAATGTAAATAAACATACTGCATATCTTAATATAATTTATCAATAATTTGATGTCATTATTATAAGACCATTTTTTTACATTTTCTTGACCACAGAAATGTCTTTGAAACATATCTCAAATTAAAATATCAGAAACAATTTGGTGGTTAGTGAACCAAATAAAGCTGCAGGTTTAGTATAATTTGTTGTGTAAATAAACATGAGCATTCCTTTCTTATGATAAACATAATAACATTTAAACATCCTGTATTCAACAAAAAGCTTAATATACACTTATATATGATTTCATTTTTTATCGAATTAAACTCCACTGAAATAGCAATAGACACAATGGGCTGGGCAATATTTCAACATATTCTGGAATTATGTTTTTAAATCCTACATGAGTGGGTTTTGTGGTGGATGGTTTGCCGTGAAGTGTTACAGAATAACCCGAGCATCCCTCTTTTTCTACAGTAAGAACCACAAACAATGGACCAGGCCAAGGCCCTCTTCACAGCCTTTCATCTTGTCTGTGTACATTCACCCACTACTATTGATTTCTTATTGACCTGCAATGTCCTCGGCTTCAGTGTGCTCTCACTGTGCTCACCGCAAACCCTCCAAATTTAAGAAAGACAAGTCTCCAACATCGATTTTTTTTTATCATTCTTTCCCCTTACACTCTTACTTGCTCTCTACTTATTTGGTCTTCAACCATTTTCCTATAATTTAAAGAATATCAAGGCTGGATTGAAAGTTATTTGCCTACAAGAACATTTTACCCAAGATGACATACAATTATTATGTGAGAATGCACAGGTATCAACATTCTGAAGGATATTATTTTATTTCACTGAAGTTACCCTGAAGCCAATTTAAGGTGATGGGGGTCATGTGGTCATAGTAATCAAAGCCAATGCTAGGGTAACCTCTAAACATATACTTGTTATGAAGTATAGAACTGTTGTATAAAGTATATTACATGAGAATTAAAATAGTAATAAGTAATAGTAATTTAAGATGAAGCTGTTGTCAGTGAGATGGTATTTTAAAGTGTCTAATGTCCCTTTTATAGATGATGTCTAATTTTTCAATCATGCAGTATTACTTGGGAAAAGCTTGTGCACAAATAATCTGTCGCTGACCTTTGCCATGCAGTAGTAAGTTTGGGCACCCCTGATAATTCCCCTGATTTTCTTTTATAAATCGTTGGTTGTTCGGATCAGTAATTTCAGTTAAATATATCATATAGCAGATGAACACAGTGATATTTGTGAAGTGAAATGAAGTTTATAGGTTTTACAGAAAGTGTGCAGTAATTATTCAAACAAAATTAGGCAGGTGCACATTTGGGCACACCAACAGAAAAATCAAATCAATATTCTTCAAAATCAAGATCCTCCTTTTGCAGAAATAACAGCCTCTAACTGCTTCCTATAGCTTCGAATGAGATCCTTTGGTTGAATTTATCTTGGACCATTCTTCTTTACAAAACATCTCCAGTTAAGTCATTTTTGATGGTTTCCAAGCATAGACAATCTGCTTTAAATCACTCCACAGATTTTCAATAATATTCAGGTCTGGGGACTTTGTGCCGGCACAGCTTTGTCACAGATTCTTGAATACTGTTCTCAAGAATCTTCTGATATTGACTGGAATCCATGTAACCCTCAACTTTAACAAGATTCCCAGAACTAGCACTGGCCACACAGCCCCACAGCATGATGGAACTGCCACCAGATTTTACTGTGGGTAGCAAGTGTTTGTCTTGGAATGCTGTATTCTTTTTCCACCATGCATACCGTCCCTTGTTATGTCCAAATAACTCAATTTTAGTTCCAACAGTCCACAGCACCTTATTCCATGAATGAAATGAAGCTGGCTTGTCCAAATGTGCTGTAGCACACCTCAAGCTACTTCGTTTGTGGCGTGTGCGCAGAAAAGGCTTCTTTTGCATTACTCTCCCATACAGCCTCTCCTTGTGTAAAGTGGGCTGAATAGTTGAACGATGCACAGTGACACCATCTGTAGCAAGATGATGTTGAAGGTCTTTGGAGCTGTTCTGTGGGTTGACTTTGACTGGTCTCACCATTCTTCCATTCTGCCTATCTGAGATTTTTCTTGGCCTGCCACTTCGGGAGTTCCTTAACTAGAACTGTGCCCGTAGTCTTCCATTTTCTCACTATGTTCCTCACAGTGGAAACTGACAGCTGAAATCTCTGAGATAGCTTTTTGTATCCTTCCCCTAAACCGTGATGTTGAACAATCTTTGTTTTCAGGCCATTTGAGAGTTGTTTTGAGGCTCCCATGTTGCCACTCTTCAGAAAAGATGCAAAGAGGAGAAAAACTTGCAATTGGCCACCTTAACACTTTCTCATAATTGGATTCACCTGTGTATGTAGGTCAAGGGTCAATGAGCTTACAAAACAAATTTTGTGTTCCAATAATTAGTGCTAAAGGTATTCAAATCAATAAAACAACAAGGGTGCCCAAATTTATGCATCTGCCTAATTTTGTTTGAATAATTGAATATTTTATTCCTATAAACTTAATTTCACTTCTCAAATATCACGGTGTTCATCTGCTATATGATATATTTAACTGAAATTGCTGATCTGAACAACCAATGATTTATAAAGGAAAATCATGAAAATTATCAGGGGTGCTCAAACGTTTTCATACCACTGTATGTCACAAAACATCAGCTTGTATGGAGAAGTTATAGTTTTGTGTTCACAGGTACTTGGAATGGTTCTGGTTCTGGTTCTGAAAAGTTGCTTACAGTCAGGCATTTAGGTAACTTTTTTGTATGGTTTGTCATATGAGGTCAAGCAGTTTCAGAGCCTGGCTACTGATCTCTGGGATGAACCTCTGTACCAAGTTATCAAATATGGAAATAACCTCACCTTTATTTTGGTTGCTTAAGCATCCAATACCTCAGCATTGGCTAATTGGACCTGTGTAATGCCCAACCCAGCGAGAAGGCACCACTTATGGGACTGAAATATTTTTTCATCACTGTTAGTTAATAAGTCCTTTCTCCACCTCAAACCATGCTTGGAAGGACAGGTCTAACTTATGCTGAGTCGTTTTTAATTGACATATCAAAATAAAACATAGTGAAGAAAAAGTGAAAATTATATAAAAAGAAAGTAATTGTTCTATATTTATTGATTATTTATTACTGAATTTCACTTTTATTATATTTTTCCATATCCAAAAATAAGTTTAAGGAAAAATAAAACTTTCAAGAAACTTTTTAAATTCCTTTAGTAGCTGCATGCTTTTGTACCACTTGAGGTTACAGTCAAATTCAGAGATTTGGACACAAAAGAAGTGTTGTTTTTTAAATTTTGGCTAATTTATCATTTCCTCTACCATAATTATGGTTTGTGACTGGCATAAGCATTCATGACTTTGTCCAGACAATCCTTATAGAGTAAATACACAAAATGAAAGATTAACGTTGACATTAATTCAGTTTCAAATATCTGCGATGTGTTAGTCAGGACTGAATAGCCAGAGAAAATGAATGGAATGGAAGGCAAGTACAATTTTTAATTACAAATGTAAAACATTTTAAAGATTGTTTTAAAACCTATTGTGACTCATTTGACTGCCTAGCATGGAATACTGATTTGAACCCAACAGTACTTATATGATGTAATTCTTAAAATAGAACATGTCTGTTCACTTCTTCTACTTTAATGAAGATTCGCAATTCAACAGGCCTAAATGGGTTCTGAACAGTGTGGTAATCATTTCCATTGAGTGCAGTGTGGTCCAATAATCACTATTATCTGCATTCCAAAATCTGGATTATTTAATGCCCTATTATAAGAAGGAGAATTCATTAGGGGTAGTAAATAGTTCCTAATTTGTGAGAGGTGTGTAGAATGTTATGCTAAAGGCTGTGTTACCAGATGCTCTGGGTGACATATAGTCAGATCTATCATCATGGGTAGTGCAGTCTAACTTACAAGTTAGAAGGCAACTTTTTACCGGCCTCCAACCAGCAGTTAACCTATATAAGTGACAATTACATTAAAAAAACAGCAAGCAAAAGCAGTGCTAGTATTCACTCCCATTGCCTCCTCAGTTAACCCATAGTTGACCCATTTTTTCCCACTGTGTCCTAAAATGCAATCAGTGTGCTAAAATGCACTGCATAGCCAAATGTTTGTGGACACTAAATAATTACAATTAAAATAGGTATTAGTATGGAATGCGTTGTCTGTTCACTGTTCCAGTGATCTTCACACTTTTTCACTAGGTTTTGGAACATGTTACTGTTAGGTCAGGCACTAATTATGGCCAACCTATCCGAGTTCTCCATTAAAGCTGGCCAAACATTTCATGACAGCATGGCAGAAAGTTCATGAACTGATTGATTGGGGAGATGAAAACCTATGAAATCTTGAGAAGCACTGAGGTGTTCGGTACAACCCATTCTACTGCCACTGTTTGTCTTTGGAGATCTCATGCCTGTGTTCTTTATATTATGAACCTGTTAACAGTGAGTCACTAATTATAAGCATCTTCTACATATTTTAGGCCATATAGTATAGGTTGAATTTTAGACATTATTGGTTATTGATAAATTAATACATATAGATTACATTTATGTCATTTAGCAGACACCCTTATCCAGAGCTACCTGCAATTGATACAAGCTTACAGTCCAAGCAATTGTGGTTTAAGGGCCTTGATTTCAAGGACCAAACAGTGGCAGCTTGGCAGAGTTGGATTTTGAACCCTGGACTTTCTTAACCAGGTAGTCCACTACCTTAACCACTAGGCCACCACAGTCCCATTGTCCATTGTATATAGGTTGAACACATCAAACCTTAGACCTTTTTGCCTATGCAGTATGAAGTATTTGTGTAAGTGGTCATTGTGTGTTGTGTCTAAATACAGTACATATTTGTTGTGGATATGAGCAGGTAATCGCAACTGAACCTAACAGTTGTGCTGATATTTGAACAGCTGTGTCATGTCTGAATTGTGGTCCTTGATCCAACAGCACAGGACAGTGTAAATGCATATTAAAATGAATGTTCTCATGGTCATTATCATAAGAGCATTGAAAGATATGATTTGCTGTAATATATCATTTTATGACATTTTGATGTAGTCGCCTAATCCAGGGGCTACGGGCAGTAATTAAAGTGCACATTTATAGAGCTCTTTAGCTGAGCGAGGTAGAACTACACTCTGACCTTTAGCGACTGGGATCTGCAATCTCCATTTCCAAAGACACACACTTTAAGTGGTGCTTTAGAAGGTGGCAAAATCAATTTCTGCTCAGATCAAATACTTTTGATGAGCAGTGTTTATAGTTATTCTGGAATCATCATTTAGGTGCTGTTATGGTTTTCTACTAATACACCTGTATTTGAGATTTTAATGCACTGCAAGAGTCAGCTAAGTACATCAAGGCACAATTCACTGCCACAGATCACACAATACTGAAACAAACTGTATTTCAGCACATGAAAAGGCTTGGGCACTGATGGTCAAATAACAATGTTATTACAAAATTACTAAATGTTATGGCATATTGGAAAAAATATGGAACAATGAAAAAATATATTGTATATTGTTGTTGTCTTTATAACCAAGACATGAGTGTTAGGTTAATTGATTACGCTAAATTGGCATTTGACTTGAGTGTAAATATTCAGAGGGCAGAGGTAAGCATGTGTCAGGATCGGGGCAAGTAGGGGCAAGGGGGATGGACGTAAGTGCAAGTGGTGCAGGTTTATTTATAGTGAACATTGTGAAACATGCATACAAACCAAACAAAACAAACACTAGGAACAGAACTAACAAGGTAGCATACAAGACAACACTCAAAGCTAAAGCTAACATATGACAAACAAAGGGGATGATAATAATGCTAAGAAACTATGACAAGGCTGAACACAAAACACAACTATAAATAAAGACAACTGGAGAAGACACTAAAGAGCAGAGGCTAAGACACAATAACCAGACAAAGAGAAGGGAACAAACCAGGATAAACGAGGAGATGAACAGGAGCCAAGAACAACCACGATGTGAGAAATCCAGACAAGGAAGTGCACAGGAAGTGGGGTATATATAGAGGACAGACCAGCAGGTGGCTACAGCCCCGCCTGCTGGGTTGGAAGTAGAAAGCAGGGGGAGCTAACCCAGATGGATGCAAGTTGAAGGCTTCCATCATCGTTACATACCCCCCCCCCCAAAGGCGTGTCTCCGAAGTGCAAAGGACAGGAAAAAAAGAGAAAGCTAGGAAACAGGACAGACCCAGACTACCCAAAGGGAGCAGAGCAAAACACGAACAAGAACAAAGCAGGGGGCCAGAACAGAGGAGGTACAGACACAAGATTAAACAAAACAGGAGACAATAAGGAGGAGCAAGAGGCTGGGCTCGCAGGCCACACAGGCACAGTTCTGGATCACGGGGTAATGTTCTCCAAGGGAGTCCTAAGGTACCCTGCCCGCACCCAATCAATGGGCCAATTAGTCTTGGGAAAAAAAATTCCTGGTAGCAGCCGGCAGCACCACCGGAACCACCAGAGGTCCCGAATGCACCCTCAGGAGGAGAGGCGGCTTTGTCCTCCACCAGGGGGGTGCGATCCATGACCTGGAGTCTGTAGGAGCCCCAGGGGCAGCGTAGACCTGGCCAGGGGTTGCCGTAGTGCAGCTGGTGAGCGGGGTCGCCGTCGGGCTGCTGGCGAGCGGGGACGCCTTCGTGCTCTGGCTGAGCAGGTCGCCGGTGAGTTGCTGGCGAGTGAAGTCCTCGTTACAAACCCGGGTGGGTGGTGGGAGGCCGGAAGGAGGGCACAACTCCAGCTCAGAAGCAGGTGATGCGCTCTGGACCTCCTCCCGGGTGGATGCGCTCTGGACCTTCTCCCGGGCGGACGCGCTCTGCACCTCCTCTGGAAGGGCCTCACTTGAGCTGACAGCCTCTGGAAGGACCTCACTGGAGCTGACAGCCTCTGGAAGGGCCTCACTGGAGCTGACGGCCTCTGGAAGTTCGGATGGTGAGATGACCCAAAATTTGGCAATCTCAAGACTCTGAGCAACTGCAGAGTGGGCCATTCCTAGCACTCTCAGTACCCCCAGCGCAAGTCTCTCCACCTCTGACCCCTCCAAAAACTGCTGGGTAAAAACTACCCTTGGCCTTTGGCAATTTAAAGGGCTCTCGAGACCCCTTGGAGAACCTGCTGGACCTCAACCATGGCCCAAAGTCCTGGAGTCCCCTGTGGTTTGGCAGAAGCAGGGATCTCTGGGGAACCATTGGGCGTAGAGTCAGGCTTGACCCTTGAGATAACCGGGCCCCTTGATCAGCTGGCAAGAGGGGAATCCAGCACGTGGCTGGCTAGCTGTGATCGGGACTGGTGGGTAATGTATAGCGATGCGGGCGTGGCGCTAGTGAGCGCAGGTTCTGCAGTCGAGGTAGCGGGCATGGACACCGGCGCTGAGCTAGTGAGCACTGATTTGGATGTCGTGGTAGCGGGCATGGACTCAGGCACTGAGGTAGCAGGCGTGGTCCTCTGCTTATGGCGGCGCTTCCTGGCTGCCCGGGAGAGTCCGCTGTCCGGGTTTTGGAGGGTACTGGCCAGACCGGGAGATTCCACCTCAGAGTCTAGGCTACATAAAGTTAAGGGAGGGTGGTACTCCCACTTGAGTTGATCCTCCGGGTACTCATCATCAGATGAGTCAGACCACATGCTACGAAGGTCTGGCTTTCTGTCAGGATCGGGGCAAGTAGGGGCAAGGGAGACGGACATAAGTGCAAGTGGTGCAGGTTTATTTATAGTGAATATTGTGAAACATGCATACAAACCAAACAAAACAAACACTAGGAACAGAACTAACAAGGTAGCATACAAGACAACACTCAAAGCTAAAGCTAACATGTGACAAACAAAGGCGATGCTAACAATGCTAAGAAACTATAACAAGGCTGAACACAAAACACAACTATAAATAAAGAAAACTGGAGAAGACACTAAAGAGCAGAGGCTAAGACACAATAACCAGACAAAGAGAAGGGAACAAACCAGGATAAGTGAGGAGAGGAACAAGAGCCAAGGACAACCACAATGTGAGAAAGCCAGACAAGGAAGTGCACAGGAAGCGGGGTATGCATAGAGACCAGCAGGTGTCTACAGCCCCGCCTGCTGGGTTGGAAGAAGAAAGCAGGGAGAGCTAACCCAGATGGATGCAAGCTGAAAGCTTGCATCATCGTTACAGCATATACCATGAGCAGGGTATCAGTCCATCACTGGTCTGGCTATGAATGCTGTTGCAGCATCAGGGGATGATACCACCATCCAGTCATCCCTCTGTCAGTCACAGCCAATTGTGCCTGTGTAATGTCCAACTTGAGTGGAATTCACCGCTGGGACTTGAGCCTGGTATCTGGAGCTGGGATTATGATGGTGGTATCGTAGAACATAAGACTGCTGCACCACCCAGGTGCCATACGATGATACACTGACTCATTTATTCATTTTGTCTACCCACTTAATCCAATTAAGGGTCACAGGGGATCTGCACCTATCCAGCAGCACAGTGCACAAGATAGGAACCAACCCAGGACAGGATGCCAATCCACACACACACACAAATATGATGTTGATCCTACTTCTACTGCAACAATTATAGCAAAAGTATAGCAAAAGGATGAACAAAAGAGGGGGGATGAAGAGGAAAGATTACGTTTGATTGACAAAAACAGCGTGCAATTAGCAGTGGGTATGAGAGAGGATGGGGGCACTGATGTGAGACATGCTTCAGTGGTTTTGGCCTGGATCTGTGGAATTGATAGCTGGAGATTGCTAGTACCTGCCATATGGTAAAAGATTGCTTTCTTTCCCTTGATTATTTCACAGTGTATTAGATTCTTCTTTGCTCACATGCATGTCTGTATTTAGATACTAGCGAGGTCCTTCCATTTTCTTGAGTATTTTAAATACTGTAAGTGAAGGTGCAAATGCAGGTGTAGATTAGCTGTTGAATTCAGTTTTATGGGAACGTGGATGTTGTTTATGACAAAAAGATTTGATTTCATTAATTTGATTAAACATTTGACCTGACTTTAAATAAATCCAGTCCTCAGAACTCTGTGTTGCGGGGTTGCAAAGGCTAGATTCTCCAGCTGCGCCTGCAGCAGTGATTTGCTCTCATGTGATAGTGGAAACACCTCGCTGGGCCTGCTGGCACTGAACACACACTCACCCACACTCCTTCCCTCCTGTAGAGCTGGACTGCAAGCCTGCAAGCAAGTGCTGAATGGCTAGTTAGGCCAGTGCCAGTGGGCTGTGGTTGGAAATGGCTGGCACTAGATAGTGGATTTAACCCCCACCCACCTCAAACCTCAGCCCTCACACACACTCTCATTAACACACGGCTAAGATCTGGCCTAATTCCACCTCTCCAGTGATTTTTTTTGTGGACTTCTCTCTCTTCTATAGTTAAGAGTGAGCTCAAACATAAACACAGATTCCCATACCAACATTTACAGTTGTGCTTGAAACTTTGTGAAACCTTTTTTTCAATATTAAGTATTAAGTAATATGTATACAGTGGGGCAAAAAAGTATTTAGTCAGCCACTGATTGTGCAAGTTCTCCTACTTAGAGAGATGAGAGAGGTCTGTAATTTTCATCATAGGTACACTTCAACTATGAGCGACAAAATGAGAAAAAAAATCCAGGAAATCACAATGTAGGATTTTTAAATAATTTAAAAATTAGTAAATCATGGTGGAAAATAACTATTTGGTTTTACCCACAAATAAGCAAGATTTCTAGCTCTCACAGACGTGTAACTTCTTCTTTAAGAAGCTCTTCTGTCCTCCACTCGTTACCTGAATTAATGGCACCTGTTTGACCTCGTTATCTGTATAAAAGACACCTATCCACAGCCCCAAACAGTCAGACTATAAAACTTAACCATGGCCAAAACCAAAGAGCTGTCAAAGGAGACCAGGAAGAAAATTGTAGATCTGCAACAGGCTGGGAAGAGTGAATCTACAATAGGCAAGCAGGTTGGTGTGAATAAATAAACTGTGGGAGCAACTGTAAAAAAATGGAAGACATATTGACATATTGAAATATTGGAAGACCATTGATAATCTCCCTCGATCTGGGGCTCCACGCAAGATCTCATCCCATAGGGTCAAAATGATTATGAGAACAGTGAGCAAAAATCCCAGAACTACATGGAGGGACCTGATGAATGACCTGCAGAGAGCTGGGACCAAAGTAACAAAGGCTACCATCAGTAACACACTACGCCGAGAGGGACTCGGACCCTGCAGTGCCAGGCGTGTCCCCCTGCTTAAGCCAGTACATGTCCAGGCCCATCTGAAGTTTGCCAGAGAGCAAATGTATGATCCAGAAGAGGATTGGGAAAAGGGGTGGAAACATCATGCTTTGGGACTGTTTTTTGCAAAGCGGACAGGACAACTGATCCGTGGTAAGGGAAGAATGAATGGGGCCATGTTTTGTGAGATTTTAAGCCAAAACCTCCTTCCATCAGTGAGAGCATTGAAGATGGAACGTGGCTGGGTCTTCCAGCATGACAATGATCCCAAACACACTGCTCGGGCAACAAAGGAGTGGCTCTGTAAAAAGCATTTCAAGGTCTTGGAGTGGCCTACCCAGTCTCCAGACCTCACCCCCATAGATAATTTGTGGAGAGAGTTGAAAATCTGTGTTTCCCAGCGACAGCCCCAAAACATCACTGCTCTAGAGGAGATCTGCATGGAGGAATGGGGCAAAATACCAGCTACAGTGTGTGCCAACCTGGTGAAGACTTACAGGAAACATTTGACCTCTGTCATTGCCAACAAACGTTATGTTACAAAGTATTGAGTTGAACTTTTGTTATTGACCAAATACTTATTTGCCACCAAAATTTACTATTAAATTCTTTAAAAATCCTATAATGTGCTTTCATGGATTTTTTTTCTTATTTTGTCTCTCTTGTTTTTTTGTCTTCGTATGATGAAAACTACAGACCTCTTTCACCTTTATAAGTAGGACAACTTGCACAATCAGTGGCTGACTAAATACCATTTTGCCCCACTGTACTTATAAATAAATATGACTTGAATATGACAACAAGAGTTGATGATCCAATATCACATATCTCTGATTGGCAAAAGCATTAGAATTAGAGTCAAGTGTTTTCAACGAATGGGATGACAATTAGGTGTAAGTGGGTGCCCTGTTGTATTTAAAGAACAGGGATCTTTCAAAGTCTGATATTCCCAACACATTTGTGGAAGTGCATCCTGGCGAAAACAAAACAAGATTTATAAGGACCTCAGAAAAAGAGTTTTAAAAAAATGAGCTGCTCATCAGGCTATAAAATGTTATAAAGCCATCTCTAAAAGAGTTTCCTCCAGTCCACTGCAAGACATGTTCTGTACAGATGGAAAAAAATCAAAGCCATTGTCACTCCTCCCAGGAGTGGCCGACCAACAAAGTTCACACCAAGGACTAGGTGTCTAATAGTGCACAGGAGCATAGCATAACCGCTAAAATACTAAAGGCCTTGCTCATACTGGCTAATGTTAAGGTTTTTGAGTCCAAAATCAGGAGAACACTAAACAACAATGTGTATGCCACAGCTTGCCATGTTTGATTAACCAATGAATTCTAAATTATACCAGCAAATCATAACGAATACAAACCCTAATCACAAAAGTCATTCTACCAAGAAATGGATAAAGAAGAATGCAAATTAATGTTTTGTGATGTCCAATTCCTGACCTTAATCCAATAGAAATGTTGTGGAAGGACCCAAAGTTAGCAGTTCATGTGAGGAAACCCACCAACATCCTAGAGATGAAGGATGAAGGGCCACAGCCCTGTATTTTAGACCAGGAACTGAGACTGCACCCTTGTCCGTCATGGTCTCATGGAAAAAAATGGAAATGTTTCCCAAACTCTGAAAATTAGTGTGCAACAGTAAAAACTGCAAACTGATATTTTGCAAATAAATTTGTTTGTGCATATATTTTTGAGTGCTACATTTTTACAAGTATATCTTGTATTTATTAAATGCAAGAAGAGATCAAAAGGGCATAGTAAAGTATCAAATCACTGGATCAGTTTAAATGGATTTGTATGTAAAACAAACCGCTAAATAGTTTGCTCTATTTCTTTATTTATTATTTATTGTCAATTCTCAGTACATCAATAAATGTGAGACTTCATATCCGTGCACCATGTCTCATATGATAAAGTAATGCAAACAAAATAGTGTTTTTAAATGCCGTCTGTGGTGTTGCTAAGGTTACATACTCCGAGGGCATATGGAAGATAGTGCTGGTGATAGGGTTGTGTCCATCTCATGCCCTGATGTCACTTCATTTAGATTTACATCAGGTACTAAATTAAAATAGTCACTCTGCAAACACTCTTCTCTCTCTCTCTCTCTCCCTCTCTCTCTAACTCAGTAGTTGTGTGCAGTGCAAGCACTGAAGCAGAAAACATTGCTGTCTAGATATTTGTCCTGGGGCTGATAGAGGAGGCATTGTCTTGGGACTGTCTCAGGACTCTGAGCTGATAGTTGTGCATGGCAGCTGCAAAGTGTGCTTTGTTATGTGTCTAAGGATTAGAGTTCAAGCCCCTGTTTTTGCTTCAAATTCTTAACCGATCAGAGCCACATGTGTTCTGCCGAGAACAGGGGTCAAGTCTTCTCTGTCCAATTTTTTGATTATTTTTTATTTATTTTTATTTCCACGCTTTGTAGTTTTCTTCCTGCTGTGTTATTTTCAGGCAGGCTCGGAGAATGCCCGGCAGCATGAAGATTCTCAAGGGGTTTCCATTTTCACATCGCTCCCATTATCCAAAACACAGTATTTAACCTGCGAGCATTTACAACAAAACTGAGAACAGCTGTCACATTGGAGCCAGACAATGCTGGCAGTAATATCCAAAATACTGTAATTGATGCCACCATGTAATGCAAGCATGGACAGAATAAACCATATCCTGTTTGTTTGTTTGTTTGTTTGTTTGTTTTTTCCAAACTGTTAAACAGTAGTGGATTTTCCCTATAGGTAACCAACAGAGTCACGTCACACAACAGTACTTTTCGTTCTTGAGGAATTTAGTCTATTTACTCATAATCATAAAGCTGGATTTCCACTGCCAGTATGTGTCCTCTGTCTCTCAATCTCCCTCTCTCTTTGCAGTCTCTAAACTCTAGCAGAGGTTTGGTGTCATATCCTATTGTGTGTCATCGTGAACGGAGAGGGGTGGGTGTATGGGGGCCATGCGGCAGCTGAAAGCAGCAGGGGGCACTGCCAGTGCGTGGGCTCTCACTAAAGAGGACACAGCACCCACCAGTCCCTTCTCACCTACTGCTTGATGATTTTAGGAGTGTACTCACTATCTCACTGGGTTTTCCTTTTTCTAAAAGCATTCCTTTTAGAACCATGTGATACTTATATAGTAATTTATTTGAACTATATTAAAGAATTGTAGGTGGAGTAGGGTAGAAACAGCTGGATCAAAATACCAGCTGTTCCCATTTTTATTTAGTGACTGTCTTAATCCAGTACAGGTTCAACATGACCATTGGTGGCACAGTGATTAATGCTCTGGGCTATTCATCGGAAGCACTGGCATAGGAACTGGGTGGAATGGGTAGGACGTGTCCCACCCAATACTGGAAAGAGCTGCATTTGTCGCATTTATAACTTTTATCTTGAAAGCATGATATCGGGGGTAAGTTACTGTGTTTTGGTAGCAAATAAGAAGACCTTCACATTTCATGGTATACACCAATGGTAGAAGTGCTTTCACTTGTGTAGTAAAGTTCCAAAGTGTGTTGTTTGGGACACAGCCTCATTGTCTCACTTTAATGTTAGTCTTGTCTCAGTCTTTTAACGTTCGAACTTTCTCAGTGTTAACATAAATTATGACATCTCATTTCAGCATAATGTCACCAAACAAAATAAATAACTAAAATGTAAAAAATCATCTCAGGATATAACATTACTGAGTTTGTTTAAAAAGAGTTGCATCTATACAACAGATTTTACACACATGGACAAGACAACATCGTGATCGATCATAAACCAAGCCTAGTATTACATCGTCATATTAGGAGAATACTGGCACAAACAGGGGAGTGGAAGGTGAATATGTTAGTGTTTGTCCCATTTATCAAGCATTTTGCACAGACAGAAGAGTTGCAAATTACCATAACAGATCACCTACCAATCAACAAGAAGGGAAAGTGTACTGCATATGTATAACCCAGACATTGCACTGATAATTTCATTTCCAAATATTCTATATGTTATGTAAAATGTTTCCAAATTTACCTTTTAATAGATTTGTCTAACAATAAACAGAAGTACAGGTATTGATGCATTTAGTTTTTTTATTTGCTGCTTATGGTAATTCCACAAATGCTGTTCCACATTAGCTACAGTGGAGTCAGCTTATAGATTGAAATATTTTAGGGGATAGGGTGGGCTTTGATTTATAGTAGCAAATGCAACCCCCCAATGTAAAACTCACTCCTACTCAACCTACTCCTACTCACTCTTACTCCTGATTGGTGTTCAGTGAACAACCCTGGGATGGGACTGTGCTGGCCTAGCAGTTAAGGCACTGGACTGCCTCTGAGAAGCTGCCACTGTTGGGGCCATGAGCAAAACCTTTAATCCACAAATGTAAGAATGTATCAAGTGGAAGTCACTCTGGATAAGAGTGTCTGCCAAATGACATAAATGTAAATGTAAACTTTGTTTATGCCAAGCTTCCCCTATTGGGCTCTTGAGCAAGGTCCTTTACCTTCGATTATTGAGCTCAAAATATTTCTAAATGCTGTACATTATCTGATATTGCCATAGGAGATGTCTCTCTTCATGCTTCTCTTGACAAATGTGCATGCTCAAATGTGCATCATGTGCAATAGTGCTGTGTCATGATAATGTTCCTAAAATAATATAGGTCATTGTATCTGATCATATGAAAACTCAAACCGCGAGCTAGTTTCAGGCCCTTATAGCAAGTATTAGATTAGCGAATCCTACATTAAGCCAATGCATTACATCCTACAACAATAATACGATGCATATGACCCAATCATGTTCACTTCAACTAAAATGGAACATTGTACAAGAAGCGTGGAAGCTATTTGTGTCTGTAATAACATTGTACCAAAAAAATTGCTGAGCCCAGCTTAGTGCAATCAATTCACTGCAGCCAGCACTAGATCTGTTGACATTGTCTATTTAAACTAGCAGGCTGCAGAAATATGGCCTACTAATTGGTGAATCATGGCTCGTTCCAGTAGCTATGATTGCCACCAAAGTGAAAAACAGTGAGATTATTAGCCACCCTGCAATGAATTTTATTATGATGTACAGGGCTGTGTGTCTGGCGACACCATTCCACCTCAGCAGGGAAGCTGAAACACCGGACTTATTAGTCATACTTCACTAGCTGTCAACAGGCTCAAAGCGCCCTCGTGATTAAAAATGAACATCCCGCACGTCTTCGGCATCCTCTCGCACTGTGTGTCAGAAGTGAAATGTTGGGTTATTTGTGTGTTTTATTGATGGAGTTGTTGGGAGGTGAAGGAGATGTTTTTAGATCATCTGCTAATTCTCCAAACGCAAAATAGAGAGGAGAGAGGCATCGAGAGGAGAGACGGCTAAAGAAAATAAATCAGTGAATCAGGAATTCTCCATTTCATAATTCTGTGGAAAATATGTGGAATAGAAATCCCATTACAGAGGAAATTGACGTCCTTTGTTCTTAACTATTTCGCTTCTTCACATATTTCCCTGGATGGAGTCGAAGATTCAGTGGGCCGCAGTAACCCAGATGAGACAAAGTGGAATTAAAATGCCATATGCTCTGAAATGCTACCTTGGTACTGCTCAAATGCTTTTGCAATTACTTGCACTACAAAGACACTCAGGTGTTGAATGCAGCACACATTTATTTAAATATTTGCACCTTGATGGATCTGCATTTATCAGAATTGCAGAGATAATATCGACATTGAATTGCTGATTCATTATATACAATATACACACATATATGTGCTACTTCTATAGTCGGAGTGGGTGTGAAGACAGTTAGCAATGGGACTGAGACACTCAGTTTTGATTTGTTAGGACAATGAGATGATTCTGTTTCAGGAGCTGAGCTCAATCTCAATCTAGTAACAGATAAGAGGTCTTGTTCCCCTATGCCCTACCTAGCTCAGTTAATTGTGTTTTTTCAACCCACTGTCGGAGGCTAATTTAGCTATAGATTGAAATGAAACAGCCCTGGCCTCACATTTTCTGGCAATCAAGAGTCCAATTTGACTGTGTTTTCTCAGCAGACATTAATGATTCCAAAGCTAATATTCATTGTTTGAAGTGACATAGCAGCCCTGGCATTTACTTAACCTTTTGTCTTATGTACAAGTCTGAGTCAATGCAGAATTTACTCTTAATTAATATCTTTTCTTCCTCTCCGACATTCATTTTTTGAATATTCAGTGACAGTCAAACTACACAAAAGGTGCACAGTTCAGAGATGAAGAACAATTTTCTATTCAGTGAAACATCTTTCCTGTACTCCTTATTTTGTTTGCAGATATAATTAACATATAAATATTTGATTTCTTCTACATTTTAATAATGCTCCTAGATAACAGAACATGTCACAGTTGAATCTCTATTTTAAGGTGTACCTCTAAGACCAGTCATCAAAATGTAATTCCAAATAATTTGCATACTAATCAACTACTCAAGCAGTGTTGTCTGTATATAAAGATACTATATAATAAACTATTTAATTGTAATATGGACTTATGTACTATGAAGGTGACATCAGGCTTTGATGGGATAAGCCAGAAGCTTTATTAGTAGTTTTATGCAGGGTGTGATCGATTGACACTCTCTCCAGAGTTGGATCCTGACTTGGGACCTGTGCTGCTGGTTAAAACTTTCTATCATATCCTCATTAAAACATGTTTAAAGTTCATGAACACACAGTTTGTGAGCTTTTACTGAGAGCTTGGCTGGCTTGCATAAAGTTTTAACCTTAACTCCATCAGACATCTTTGAAGTAACTTGGAATGCTGACAGAAAGCCAGAGCTCACCATTGTACCTACATATTTTTGAGTGTCCACACATTTTGGTGATTTAAAGTATATAACGTGAGTAGGCAGCAATTGTATATGTCTGTTAGTGTTTTATTCTTCATCACACCTTCACACACTGTTCGAACTCATATATATATATACATACATACACACACACATATGCTAGAAGGGGCTTATTTCTGTCACCTCACAGTTCCAGAGACCCCTGTTTTGATTCCCAGCCCAGAATCCGTCTGTGCAGAGTTTGCATGTTCTCCCCATGTCTGTATGGATTTACTAGAACATCCCAATGATGTTATACCAACTGATGTTTCGTAAGTACAGGTAACTGCTCTAAGACTACGTGGGAAGCCCAAGTTCCTTTCAGTTACATTTAAATATGAATGAAATGTTTACCAAAAATGTTGTACTATTAATTCATCTTGGTGAAATTTATATTTTAGTGAATCAAGTGATCGAGTATCACACTGCAGTCTCTCACTGTTCATTCATTACACTCAAACTCGTCCTGGTGAACACCATAGTGTGCAAAATCTACTTTGAAATCTCATACATAGCCCTAATAGACAAACGCTGCAGCCTGTGCATCTCTGGGAGTCTATGGCACAAACATGACTAATGTCTAATGCTAATTGGGCAAATGTCTATGAACATGTCATTTTGAACCACATCTGGATGCACAGGATTCACTGGCAGTGTGCTTCTTCGTTTGTCCCTCCCTGAAGCAAGGCTTCACTCTAGGATGGCTGGTTGACCTAAATTGTAAAGCAAGAACATGACTGACTTCTGAAATTTCAATTAATCAGTGCCAGTATGACATAAAATGTGTTTATTTATCTGTGCAGAGTTTGCATGTTTTCCTTGTGTCTGCATGGGTTTTCCTCAGGCATGTCAGTTTCCTGTTAGGTTAAGTGTCAGAGCCTCAATAAATAAATCATTCATCCATTCATTCATTTTCTTATCCGCTCCATCCTGGACAGGGTTGCGGCACAGCCGGTGCCTAGCTGGCTGCATAGGGCACAAGGCAGGAACAACCCCAGCCAGAGCACCAATCCATCATAGGGCACAAACACTCACACACCACACACTAGGGACACTTTAGAGACACCAATTAACCTAACACACATGTCTTTGGACTTGGGAGGAAACCAGAGGAGGAGTACCCAGAGTAAACTCACTTAGACACAGAAAGGACCCAGACCACTCCATCTGGGGATTGAACCCAGGACCTTCTCGCTGTGAAGTGTTACCCACCTAGCCACCATGCTGCCTTCAATAAATACATGACAGAGTGTAATATTTTTTGATTCATTTGCTGATTTTGACTCTCTTTACCTACTTTCTCAACTGTATACATCCATACATTATTTTTATCTGTCTCTCTCTTTCTGCTTCTTTAAGCTCCCACCCAGAGCAGGCAGAGATCAATCTGTGGGAGAGTGGATGAAGTGGTCAGTAATGTGGCAGGTAGAGGGGGGTTTGATAGCTCTGGCTATGGTGAGGATTGAAAGAGCAAAGGGAACCAAGCAAAAGCGAGAGATTCTAGGGTAAGGCAGTCAATGCACTTTTGTGCTGTGGAGCATGGAACTAACAAAGCCACAGTGATAGCTATGGTCTGCCTGCATGAACATGGTCATTTTCACCCAGCTCTCCATGCTCTCTAAGTTCCACTATGTGTAATCTTACATAAAGCAGGCCGAGATTAAAATGGCTGCATAATTATGGAGGTGTGGGAGATTCCCGCTGTGTTTGCATACACACATGGGATTTGTAAGCTGTGCATTAGCCGCACGGAGAGGGCCACCACCGAGAATGTAATTTACAGAAAAAAAAATTCTGCTGGATTCACTCACCCTGATATCATTACCGACCATACATGCGCCATCACGCTCCCACATAGCTAACCCCACACTATAGATGAACACCATGGCAATTAATTGTTCTGGGTTTGAGTTTTATAGCTTGCTCATTGACCAAAGCTCAGAATGGTTTGTTCTATCCACTGGTATCTAAATTAAATTGTCTTTATCGTCTGTTGGGGGAAAAGGGGGGGAGAGGGGAGGAAAAAATTAATTTGTTAGATCAAAAAAATTAAAATTTTCTGCACATCAAACAAACTTTTATTCTGGGTGTACGAAGACAGTGCTTTTCTCATAATTCAGAAAGCATTCTATTATTAAACCAGATGAAAAGGAAACATCAATTCAAACAGTACAGACATGTTCGGCTACTACTAATCTTTTGGTAATTATTTTTTAATTGAATCTTTTGAACGGAAAAAAACCCTGAGCAGACACTTGTAATACTCGAGTCCCTCATCACACTCTGCGCTCTGAGCTACGTAGGCAAGATGATGCTCCTCCATGTGTGAGTACAGGAGACCGAGAAGGTGAAGAAGAAGAAAAGGGGAAAATTAAAAAAGGAGGGAGAGGGGAATATGCGAGAGTTCTGGTGATGCTCTGAGGAGACAGACTTTTATAGAAATGAACAGCTCAGCAAATAAACTTCTCTAACTTTTACTCAACAAATACATACTTACTGCATATGCATAAATGTGTGCGCATGCAGAACTGTGTCAGGGGTTTGCTGCTATGTAAACATAAATGTGACACAGTTCATAAATATGAAACAAAAATCTGCACTTATTTATGTATTTCTTTTACCTCACATTCTTCCATTTTTGAAGTTTTCTAGCCAGCAAATGGTTGGATGTACATAAAGGACAAACTTTTTGAGTGCTGATTTGTTGAAGTACATATAATCCTTAGGATGATCACATTTAAAAGCAGTAATACATACTTCTAGTTAAAAGCATCTCTCTCCATCTGTCTCTCTCTCTCTCTTTCTTGTTACGCCTCCTAAGTGGAAATCTATAAAGTGCATGTCAGGGCTTTTCAAAGTACTTAAGACGATTGGTGGAGATGCAAAGAAGGGCTTAAATGTATAATAAACAGGGCTGTAAGTTTGGTCAGTAATAAAGAAACTTTATGCAGCAACTCATAGTCAGAAATCAGGCACAACCCAGCCCAGATAAACCTGGCCAAATCACATTAATCACGCATTATGCATGTTTGTACAGGATGGTGCGCCACAGTGTTGCTCTTACACCAGCTCAGGCGAAAATCTGAAGTCAGCATACTTGCTCGCAAACATGATTAAGTCTATTACATTATTGCATGCTCTTTTGTGCGCACACACTCTTTCGCTCACTTTTCTCATCTTCCAAACTGGCCAACTTCCCTGTATAATGTGTGGTTTAACCTTAAAAAGTTAATGGTGTGACTAATAATGGCCTCTAGCTGTATTTGCTGCCAATTCCCAATGAATAGCTCAGTCATCGGTAAGACATTAACAACTGCATTATATGTTCAAATTTAAGTAAATGCCCATACTAAAAACTGAGCTTTGTTATTTCAGTTTATGGAATCTCTATAGGCAAACAGTGGCAGCCATCTCAGTGACTCTCAATATGACATTTCAGTAGGGTTCCACCTCAACAACAAGTCAGGTTGTCAACTTCCTGTCCTGCTTTCCAAACGTGAGCTAAGGATTACTGTTTAACATTGGTGGCCGTCGCCACAGTCATGTCCAAATTCTAGTGGAAAGTCTTCCCCATGTTGTTGGATGTCATTTTTGAGTGTCCATGGGACCATGGGAAGATGGGAATAGCATACATTGGAGGAGAGTACTTCCCATTCTTTTACAAGCCATTCCTCCCTGGGTTAACTCACACACTCATATTTCCATCTACATATCTCGCAGGGTGATGATAATTATGAAAAATTTTTGAAAGGTCTGAAAACATCCTTATTACCATCTTTTCTGCAAGGGTTGATGATAAGATTTTCCGATAAAGAGAAAGGACAGAATGTAACTAGAAGGAGATAAACAGATATCTAGTAACATATAATGGGGTCAACAGATTAAAACCGCTATTGAAAATGCTTATGTGATGCATTTCTCTCAAATTTACGTTTCTCATTACATATGATATAATCATTGATGAATGAAAAGTTGAATCTTGAAAAAAAGAAAATCTCAGAATTTCATAGTGTTTTGTATGTTCCCTTTTTGCTGTAAATACAGTGTGCACTCTAACTGGAATGGACTCCACAAGTGCAAGATCTGATTGTCCGTGTTATCCCAGTATAAATAACACTCCAAAGAACATATTGTGAACTTTTTTTATTACTGAATGCTTGGCTTTCCCATTCTTCCCCTCCATAAATGCTTGATAAGGTTTAGGTTAGGTGACTCTGGTGAAAAGTCAATGATTAAAAAGCATGGATCAGGTAATTGCAAAGCTTTGAAGTGTGTTTTGGGTAATTATTCTGCTGCTGTCTCATCAAAGATAAATAAATATTTTCAATAGTGGTCTCACTATTGGGCCCACAATATATACACACACACACACACACACACACACACACACACACACACACACACACACACACACACATATATATATATATATATATAAACAGAGGCGGCCTGTCAGCAGCTCATGAAGGAAAATTAAACATTTGTCATTGACACATATATGCATATCTTTGTTAAATGGTTTGATGCCTAGTATTCACAGTATGGGTGTCCCTTAATAAACTACATCATTCATTCTCAGTAAAGATTCCAAGTTGATTTACTGGAAGCAGCCTTACAATTAACAATACATGCAAGTAATATACGATTAAATGTCAGGAAATAAAGTTAATAATATCAGCAAAACATGCTCAAAGGCATGATATCTTCTTTTCTGATTAGTGTCTTCATTACAAATACTGTAAACAGGTCCAAGCTATATATATGATTTATTTGTTATTTATGTAGAAACCATAGAAGACAGTGGCAGAATGCATGTTCATTCTTTAATTTGTGGTGAACTAGTATATAAAAATAAAAACCTTTGTTTAGTTACAACAGTTCAACTTGATTAAAATGGAATCTAAAAATATATTTAATTATAGAAAAAGAAGATAATAACTGAATTAATTTATTACACTAAACTTAACATGAAACATCCTACAAGTTTAAACACCAATATCTTGAATTCAGCCTTGTGGATGTCTGGAGAAGTAAATGTCCAGGAAACAGGGACTTCACATACTATTCCTGCAGACATGCATCCTATTCTAGCCTTAATTAATTTTTCAACCCTAAGTCAAAGTTGCATAAAGTAGTAGACATAAAAATATTACCCATTACTATGTCTGTCCATTCACCCTTCACACTTATTTAGAACACAGGTCAAAGACCGACCTCTAAACAATGGAGACGTAATACATCCCTCCTGATAAAGAATTTACCACTTTTATTACAACAAAGTTTTATAGCTATCTAGATCTCATCAGAAACATCACCTCATATTGTAGAAATGTGTTAATGCACACATCAGGGGTCGCATCATCTCATTCATTTGTAAAGAAAAGAAAAAATATGCCAATTATAGAGAATTGAAGCAACACAAATGAACCACCTCACCTGGTCTCATTAAAACTCTTAAAGTAACTCATAGAGAAGAGCTTGTTATCAAATAATACAGGGCAATGTTATGGAATGGCAACAAAGCAAGTAGATTACTTCCACTGAACAAAACAGCAGTCATCTACCATGATACAGAGAACAAAACCAAAAACTAAATTCCACCCTAAACCAGATAAGATTCCGTTCCAGAGTTTTACAGAATCGTATAACTCAAATACTAGCTCTGGGGATGCACAAATTGAAACATTCCTGAAAGACCTTCAGTTGACAGAATTAACAGGATCAATGGCTAAGGAATTAGAAGAACCAATAGAGGAATGGGAAATTAAGCAGGTGACCTCCAAAATCGAAAAATAATAAAAAAAAAGTCCAGGACCTGATGGATTTATTAATATGGCTTACAAACCCTTTAAATACATGTTTTCTTCCTGTTACTAAAAGCTATTTTAAAATTAATTTAAGTTAAATGTTATGGCTCCCTCCTGAAGAGAAGCAACCATAGTGGTAGTACATAAAGAGGGTAAAGACCCTACTGAATGCCAGCTGGGTGAATATCAGAACTGAATGGAGACTTACATTCTAACAGCAGTTTTGGCTAGACGGGTCAGAAAGATTATCACCCAAATTATCCATCCTGATCAGATAGGTTTTATTACTGGATGATACTATGGAGATAATATCAGAAGATTACTTAACATAATGTCAAAAGAGTAAAGAAAAAGAGCAACATTTTTATCATTAGATGACCAAAAGGCCTTTTATTGGGTATCATGGCAATTATTATTTCAAAGGCTAAAATGTTTAAATCTGGCCCTAATTTCAAACTGGATGAACACTTTATTTTGATCCACAGGCTGCTTTCAAAGTGGGTACAGATCAGACAGATTTTCATTAGAATGTGGCTGTAGACAGGGTCTCTCACCCCTCGTTTGCCCCTCGTATTGAAAAACTAGCTCAGCTCATTAGAGATGACAATAACACAAAAGAAATATGAATAAATAAAAAAGGGCATAAATTATCCCTTAATGCTGATTACGTACTATATTTGACTGAACCAACAACAACAATGCAACACCTAAAGAAACACATTTTTTAATATGAATATTATTCAGAATATAAAATCATTGTGGAAAAAAACTATGGATATTAATGGCAGAAAACCACAAAGTATAAAAAAGTAGATTTAAATGACTCAAAGATGGTCTTAAGTATGTCAGCATATAGTGTACATCGGCAAATAATAAGAAAATAATTTAGTGTTCTGCTAAGGATTTGGACAGATGGTCCAGGCTGGCCTGTCTCTTCAAGGCTGTATTGAAAGCATACATGTGAATGTTTTGCTCAGGCTTATGTATCTAAGTCCCCAAATCTACTTTTGATAACCTGGATAAATAGAGATCACAGTTCATCCGAGAATGTGACTTAAATTTCCTAACCTAAAATATTACTGTTGGGCTGTACAGATAAGGCTCTTGCTAATGTGGATCCAAAATATTATATGTACATGTTGGTTTAATACTGAAAAAAGCACGTACCCTGAGCCCCTGCACATCCATACCATTTTTGAATGCACCTATGAAGGAGTGAGACAATTAACTGCCTTAAAATTATGTGAAAAAAATTATGTGAAAATACAATCAGCATTTACAGTACCCAAAACAAGATGACAAGCTTATATGTGATGACCTTTCTGCTTAACGACTTAGATACTTAGATACTTAGTGATTAGAACTCTAAATTGCATCAGATATTGAACAAAGGACAATTGAACAAATAAAAAGTGAATTCAATCTCCCTAAGGCAAATGGATTTTTTTTAGATATTGACAATTAAGACATTTTCTGACCACACAAACTATGAGATATTTTTGTCTATAAAACTAGAGGGCTTCTTAAATATAAAGAAGAGACAAACACAGGATACCTGGAAGGAAATGCTTATAGATGCAAACCTAGCAGCAAATTCAAATACACAGAGGGAGTTTCAAATGGAAAGTAATCACTAATCTGTGAAAGATTGGCCCAACACACACCAGTTCATGTTGGAGAAGCTGCAGAGCACAAATTGGAAACCATACTCACATATTTTGGCTATGCCCTAAGTTCCAGTTCTTGTGGAAAGAGATATTTGATGCTCTTAACGAAATGTTTCAGCAGAATATCCCACAAGAACATATGGTGTCAAGCTCTAAGAAATATCTTGTAGGAGTATTACTTACAGCAGCTTTGAAGTATATTACTTTTAAATGGATGAACCCAGACCACCCAGCACCCTCCACACCCATATAATTTATGGATCCAAAAGGTATGGGATATCTACAAAATGAAGCAAATAGCATTTTTATACAGACTAAGCAATAGGGCTCTGTCATAGATCTGCTAACACTGTGAGGGTTTATTTCTTTATTATTATTATTATTATTATTATTATTATTATTATTATTATATTCTCTCACTTTGCATTTTTGTTTCTTTTCACTTTGATTTAGAACAAATCCCTTATGCACGTGGCTACTACCTTAATCAGGAGTGGATCTATTTTGTTGTTTGTCCCTGTAATATTTAAATTAAATGTGAAGATTGTATAGATACAGCCGGAAAAGGAAATGTGACTTTGTTTAAAAATATATTGGTGTATTGTTTAAAAAGAAACAAAACAAAAATGATTAGGTTAAAACACGTCATACACATGTTTTTATTACTAATAACAATACAAAGATCTTTGTGAGCAGTATCATGACATTGTAGACATATTTGCTTTACCAATATCAAATCTACAGACTGGAAAACAGGACCACTTAAATTTAATTACTTCCAAATGAAGGCCTTACTAGATGTGCTGTAGTGAAATATTAAATTGTGTTGTTCTTGGAGAAAAATGTGGAAAAAAATAGGAAAGAAAATCAATTGGGAGGCAATTGCTGGAGCCTTGCATATTACATTTTGCATAAAAGTTAGATTTAATTTTACTTTGATCATCTTTCCCAGAGATGACTCACTGGAGCCACTGTCATTAGTGAATCCTGGACTAGTCTGAAAGAGACCAAAGGCTTCAGATCGTTCCCTCTCTCCTCAGCTCAGCATTTGCGTGATTCACCATAGTGAAGAAGAACACATGTTTATGGCAATGGAAGCTCACTATACACATATGAAAACATTTTGAATAATCACACAGATCTCATCTCAAATTTATTGTAGATATTCTATTTTGGAACTGGAAAAAAGTTCCTAGTGCCTGAATTATATTCAGTTATATGCATATCTGTGAAATTTAATTTGAAGAATCAGTGGGACGTTAGGTCCAAAACATGCCTAAGAAGCACTTTCAGCCACTTCATTGCATAGTTTGTATCAGATCAAGATTTTTTTTGCTCATGATTAAAAGCATATTTAGTATACAGAGTTAGACCACAGAGCTTCACCTCACAATGACATGACAAATCGGAAAGAATCCAGTAAAATAATGAATGAGCATAATTAATATAGAGAAGCAATGAGGGAGGAATTTGTCTTCTCTTCCTAGTACAATGCCATTGTTTCCAGGGACATTCAGAAGTCATTTCATTATTAATGATACTGCTCTAGATGTTCTTCTATTTTTCTTTTGCACTCCCTCTGTATTCAGACTTTATGTTCTGCTGTTTTTTTACTTTCGCTTAGCATTGTTGAGGTTTCAGCTAGAACTAAACTTTGAATGGTCTTTAATTGGCAGTTCATATCTTAGAGGAGCATCAACTTCACATAAGCTAAAGTATTATATTGTCACATTATGCAGACTCTCTTCTCTATACTGGTATATGTATGAATGAACTTTAGCCAATGAAAGCAAATGTTGACTTTTTACTGGCTTTTTCTGTCCTGTTTGGCCTCAATAAACTACTCATCAATGTTAAAAACGACAGGACCTAGTATGTGTGCTTATTTAAGGAGCTCATTTCTGGGTGTCTATGAGACAATTCTTTGTGATGGCAAGCTAAGCTTTAAAAACCAAGACTGGGCTCATTCTACAAAACTGGTGTGGTGGCAGAGTGAAACATAATAGGAAAACATGTTAAGCTGTCTGAAACCTCCAGCCCAGTCCTTTGTTCCTGTGGCCATAAAGATGAAAGCCCTATTATCTGTCATCATGCTGGCGAACTAATTATTATTAGAACCAGATTGCCACAGTGTTTTTGCTGGCAATCAAATCAAACATGTGGATGGAATGACATATAATCAGCGCAGCAGAGTGTTCAGAAAAATATGATTGAAACAGAAGCAGGCTTAACTCGTATTTCGTCTTGCAATATATATAAAGTCTGCCAACTGTCATCTTCTGAACAGGAGTCAAACGGCACTTACTTTTGGACACTTTAGTAAGCCTTGTTTACAGCTGCAAAGCTATGAAAATACATAAAATGAATAATAATAACCAAAGTAATTTGGTTTACTTTTAGTATATTTGACTATGACTCACAAAATTTGATTACATGTAATCACTTTACAGAATTAAACAGACAACGAGGTCAAATTTGACAAACATTAATGTAAACTTAATTATATCATGAAGTTTTATTTTTTAATGATTCTGATTTTGTTTTTCCTTACCTGTAGACCATTACTGCTTATGAATGAACATCCATGATGTTACACGATGTGCAGTGTGCTATTCATGAACCCCCCTCTATACATTCATTCATTCATTCGTTTTCTTAACTGCTTAATCCTGATCAGGGTCATGGGAAAGCCGGTGCCTAGCTGGCGGCACAGGGTGAAAGGAAGCAACAACCCTAGACTGGGCGCCAATCCAGGGCACGTACTCTTACACACTCATACACACATTCACACACTAGTGGCCAGTTTAGAAAGACCAGTTAGCCTAACACACATATCTTTGGACTGTAGGAGGAAACCATTGTACCTGGAGTAAACAAGGAAAGGACATGCAGACTCCACACAAAAAGGACTCAGACCACTCCATCTGGGATCGAACCCAGGACCTTCTCACCTACCCACCGAGCCACCCTCTAAACATCAAATGAGTAAAACGTTAGAACTACTAAAACTAAATGCCTCCTAACAAATTACCACAACTAAAATGAATAAACTTAATACTGTGTAAAAATACACTTAACTGCAAATGAATAATAATGATATTACAATAAAAAATAAACAATTGAACTACAACAAGACTATTCTGATAAAATAATCATCATATATCTGAATCTCTTTTTTCCATTCACCAGCATTCCGCCATAGTGTGATGATTGAATTTAGAATGTGGCTTTGCAAGTTATCTTCTCCCTAATGAAGAAATGAATTACACCATCGCCCGTCAAAGTACTTTAATCTTATTAGAGTTAATCACAATGACCAAGTACTGTTCTCAGACATGACAAAGAAGAAGAATAACATTTGAACTACAATGGACTCTGAATATCACTTAGAGAATTGCATTAATATCAAATAACATATCATGCCCTTTGTCAGACAAGACAGGAGAAGGACATTTTCATTTCAGGTCTATCAACAGCTTCATCAAAAGCTAATGTGGTAAAATGAATATCTCCAAGATATTTTTCAGTCTTTTACATGTCTGGTTTACCCAGTTAGGGTCATATCAGTCAGCATTGTGCAAGCTCTGAGTATAATGGAAAAAAACCTCCCGTTTTAATTACTTGTAGACTTTAAGACAACTTCTTTGTGAACCACTCAGGAAGAACTTCCAGCCAATGGAAATTTTAAATATTCTAACAAGATTATTCAGTGTTTTACATGGATACAGGAGCGTTTCTAGACTACTTGCCATACTGAATTTAGAGGAGCACAGCTGTACCCCTCTGCTTACCAGCCAGTCATAGGGGCACAACTATGCATAAAAAATAAGCCTGTTAAACTCCAAATAGTTTAAGTGATTTGACACTAAAGTGGGCATTTCTGTTATGGATGAGAATTGATGAACAAATTTACACTAAATAATGTATTAATTGCATTCATTTTGTTTATTCTAACAGAGCTGATGATTATATGAATGTCTTTGCTTTAGTGGTCTAATGTTCTTTTGGTAGGTAATACGGTTATAAGTGGCCAGCTGCAACATATAGCTATCCGTATCATTAGATTGCCTCCAGCATTGCTGACTTGTAGAATATTTATTGATGTCCACTATGCCATGCAAAAAAAAGAACAAAAAAGAAAGAAACTGGCTCTGACTGAAAGTACCAGTAGGTCAAGCTTTTGGAAAGATGCTGAGGCATTATAGGAAATGTAGTGTATGTGGTGAATTTGTGTGGCATGTCCTTATAGTTCTGTTCAGCAGTCCAGGATAAAATTGTGATTCTGGCAAGCACCTGCCTAATGTTGAATGAGACTATGGCGAGTCACACACATTCTGCTTTCTAGCGAATAAAACTGAAAAACCTCTAATCACATTTTGTCAGCAGTTTCTTTGGAACAAGACTCCAGATAAACTCTTCCTTGTACAAACACAAGTTATCAAAAACAGCTGTGTAAGGGGAGTGAACCCGTTCAGGCAGAGGACTGGAGGATTTAAGCACAACACTGGTCCAAACGTTACAATCCAAATAGGACACTTGATAAAAATCATGTGAGTATATAATTTACTTGGCAAACTGTATGCTAAACCTTGAAATGCTCAAAGTGTGTTAATGATTAATGATACATTTGTTTATATGATATCAAACCACCAAAACAAACTGATGAAATGTGAGCTAACAAAGGAGTATTTCAGTGTTAGTGCTAACAATATCGTTATCAATTTGATGTAAAACACTTTTCAAAACTTTCACTCAGCTCAAACTAGGAATTTAAAGCTTTTGGTATATTTGAAACTTCAGTCTGATTTTGTTTATTAGTGCTTCTAGTATTTATCATTTTTTAAAATATGAATCTACTTAAAAGTTGACAAATAAAACTAATAATCAAGAATAACAATGGTAAAAGAAAGTTTAAAGATTCAAAAGTGTAAAGAACAGCTCATACATGAAGCAATAACATATCTACAGAAATGAGAACTCATTAAACTAGCTGTATTTTTGACCAGAACTGATCATGCATGCTATTAGTGGAAGGTCTAAAAATACCTTACTTGGTGGCTAATTTCCAGCCCTCTGACATGTAAAGCTCAGATGGTATACAAAGAGTACTCACCTGCTCCTGGGCTGTTTGTGTATATTAACTTTTCTTTATGAATTTGGGCACAGCATACCCACCAACATAATGTCAGCTTCCACAACTGTGCTACACAGTTTAGTAGCATTGTAACACAAAACAGAAGACTGTGTTAAAGACAAAAACTGACTTCATGTTTAAACATAATAATTGTTCTGTCAAATTAAAAGCTACATTTAAGTTCTTGGTGTAACATCTGAGGCTGCTTTATCATTTGATTTCCATATAAGTGACATTGCTAAAATGGAACACTATCAAGTCAGAAACATACCCAGAATAATAACGATGATTTCTTTGCATTATACTGTTAAACACTGCATACACTAAAAAGTAATTCTAATAGCATCTAAAGCCATACATGTTTTAACTCAGGAATATCTTATTGATCTCCTATAGCAGTATAGCCCATCCGGAGAACTTTGTTTAAGCATTACACACCTTCTGCTAATACTTAGGATCAATCACAGTGCAGAAGGTATAAGATGCTTTTTTATTGTCCCCTAACCTTTGGGTGTTTTTAAATACAGATTGAAAACCTTTCCTTTAACCTACCAGATGTAGGTGACTGGTTTGGACCCAGGAACAGAGTAATTCTGGTTTTGACCTCTGGGATTACTAAAAGTGAAACCAACTTATCTGGAGGTATCAGAGAAGAAGGATCTTCCTTAACCAATATGCAATAATCTGTAATAGTAAATGCCTTTTTGTTCTTCATATACATTCATAAAAGCAGGAAGGAGCAAGAGAGAGTGTGTATGTATTCACTTCACTGTTCACTCTTAGTACTATTTGAACCTATGGCTTTGGGTTGATAAGCCATGTGCTTTCTGAGTGTTCCACATGGTGGCTGCAGTGACAAATAGAGCAAGCACACCTATGGGATGCAGTAACAGAAAAAGGTAGGAAATTAAACAATAGACTGGGTTACAAAAACTGCTCTAAAAATGGCCTTAAGCAAATTATATTTGTTATATTAAATCGAATGTTATATTTTCCTATCTTTTTTCCAGAAAACTTATTAAATGTAATTCTTTTCTTCAGAATATACTTAAATGAGTTACTTGTTCACTGTAGTTCTCAAATTACATATATATAGTAGTTCAGTTCAATACAATCCATACCTTAAATCATTGTATGATTTAAATCGGTTTGGCTCTGTCTATCCCCTTTATAATCTATTTAAATTCTTAGCCATTGTAATGTTATTCAATTACAACCAATTTTTTCTTGTTGTATTTGTACTTGTCGTATTTTACTTGTGGTCTACTACGTACTAATTTAGACCTACAAAACCTATATTTTATGCTTTCACTTTTAATCCCTCCCTTAGTCTTCTAGACTGAGTGGCATTCATTGCATTATTTCTTTAGGTTTCATTAGCATTCATTGCTTTCTTTATTTTCAGTGGCTCACAGCTACACTTAGACACACAATGCCTTAGGGCTACCCTTCTACAAAAGGTGCAGCAGTAAATAATGGCATTGCCCACTATTTTATACAGTGCCCTACAGGTTTAAGAAGTTGTGATTGATTAACCCACAAAGCATTCTGGGAAACATAGTTTCCACAACTATACCAAGCCAGCTTGCACAATAGCTTTCTACTGTCGTCAAATATTGGGTACTTGGGTAACTGTTTTTACTTTTCATATAGGTTGGGTTGCTCTTATACACTCACCTAGCTAGTACCGGTTTGCACCCCGTTTTGCCTTCAGAAGAGTCTTAAATCTTCATGGCATGGATTCAACAAGGTGCTGGAAATATTCCACAGAGTCCATATTCTGGTCCCTAATGACCTGATAGCATCACACTACCTGATGTGTTATTGGATTAAGATCTGGTGACTGACATCAGATATGGGTACATTGTGGCCATAAAGGGAAGGAGATGGTAAGCAATAATACTCAGGTAGGTTGTGACATTTAAAGGATGCTCAGTTTGTTTGTAGGGGTCCAAATTGTGTCAAGAAAATATCCACCACCAGCCTAAACTGTTGATACAAGGCAGGATTTATCCATGCGTTACCACAAATGTCTAATCAGCCAATCACATGACAGCAACTCGGTCAAAACGACCTGCTGAAGTTCAAACCGAGCACCAGAATGGGAAAGAAAGTGACATGGTTGTTGGTCCTAGATGGGCTGGTTCAGAATCTGCAGCTCATTGGAGTTTTTTTCTCTTTTTCTTTTTCTGTGTGTGAAAATTCCAGTAGATCAGCATTTTCTGAAAAACTGAGACCAGCCCAAACAACCATGCTATGTCAAAGTCACTTACATCACCTTTTTTATCCCATTCTGATGCGCAGTTTGAATTTCAGCAGATGAGATATTTGCATTTATGAGCAGCTGAACAGGAGTACCTAATAATGCGACTGTCGTTGAGTGTGTATTTACACTTATATCATTAAACAATACTGGCTGAGATCCAGCTGTAACAAGATGTAAAAATGATTGGATATGTTTATTGTCCATAAATGATAGTTATTATGTGTTTTGCATTGTGATATGTAATGGTAATCACAGTTTGTGTGTATTTTGTAGGGAACCATGTATACATCCTGTTCATTCACTGCATGTTGGGAGATGGTTTTACAGTGAATCAGTGGGCACAACAGCACTGGGCTATGCTTTTTTACATGATTAACCTTAGTTTCTGAAGCACTGGCTTAAGAAAGAGTCTTCACACTTACTGAAGCTCAGGGAATTGTTAAATGATTGGCCTACCACTTAATTCAATAAATTCTTCCTTTTTTTCTTGCACTCTCTCTTCTTCTCCATCCTCCCCTCATTGATCATGCTGGTTAGGGAAATGTGATATTTCGCATATCGGGCTAAGTGCTCTTAACAAGCCCAGGCTGTGCTGTGTTAAAAATTAATAAATAAAAAAAGGGGAGGGGTGATCTTGTCAGGGAAGTAATTTGCTTCTCTTGAACCAATGATGGCTTGCACGTTATGCAAATTGGTGTCTGGGGACAACAAAATCCCTCTTAATAGATATGCAGACTTCATGAAAAACAGTTGAAAAAGAATAGAAGGGAAAGGAAGAAGGGGCAAGAGAGATGATAAATCAAGAGTCAGCACATTACTTAATGTGCATTTTACTGTCACTATCAAATGCTGTGGTTACATTTCAGATTACATATGCAACCCTTACATTAGTCATCCAGATGTTTAACCTTCCTGTTGTGTTCAGTTTCAGTGTTCCATTTGTTACCACTAACTCTTGTATTACAATAAATAAAAAACTCATTTCTAGCCATTATCACAAAATTTCCAAATACTTTTATTCCAATTCATGTTATATGGCCAGACAGATCAGACAGAAACACTATCTATTACAAATTTGAACAAATGGCTAAAAGTCAATAAAATCGGTTATCATTCATTCGGTGTATTTATAAGCATTGCCTGGACAAAGTCATGAAGCCTTTTGCCAGTCAGAAGGCAACCATGGTTATGATGAACAAATGCCAGTACGTAGAAATGGAATACATCTCTGTACATGTTAGTGTAATTTGGTGATGTTGGAGACTTTTAGAGAAGAGTATGTCCAAGTCAGAGGTTACACGCTGATCATGTCTCCTACAGTCGGCCACTGAGGACTCATATGCCTGCACCATGCACAGCTCACAGCAAATGAGTAAGCAAGACATCTGCTTGTGCCACAACACGGCCATATCACACAGCAGCGGCCCAGGGGGAGAGTGTGTCAGAGTTAGGCTTCATCCTCTGACAGCAGCTCCCACGTGCCCTGTCCCAGCCGTTCCTGTCAGTGCGGCCTGTACGGCAGACCAGCTCAGAGATATGACTAATAAGCAGAAATCCGTGTTATCATTATGGATGAGGCGGGGGAAGTCGCTTTTATCGCAGTAATCTTGTGCAGCACTTGATGGAACTTTTTTAGTCATGCTGCGTTCCTTAGAATCTTCCATGTCTTTCATGTGGCTCTGCAGACGGTCTCCTCCACACTTTTGTATTGTTATATTATTTATGTATGGGAACAGGCATAAGCAGAGTCTGCATTAAGACAGTTGGGGGGTACTGGGAGTCATTCATATTCCATTTCTGCGACATCTTAAGCAGCCACTGAGTTCATTTCCAGCCTGGCTGCATAAAAAAACACAGAGAGCGCGAGAGAGAAATGAAAGAAAATAATGACAAGACACTGGGATAGGTGAGGAGTGTGAGGATCCTAGAACAGATGGAGATGAAAGAGTGCGAGAGAGGCAAATGAAAGTAAGCAAAGGGAGAAAACAGAGCACAGAGCACAAAATGCACAACAATGAGCCGCCGAGCCAGCAGAGTTGCTAAAACTTTTTGCTGTCCCTGACTTGAAGTTCATTAAATATAAATGCAACTTTTGGCTTTATAAAGGGGAAGGATCCAGAGTTCTTAGAGGAAATGAGGTGACTTCGGTGTATATGTGTATAAGTATGCGAGAGTGAGAGAGAGGGCAAGAGAGAGAAATAAGCAGCCACCAGAAACGAATACTGACTGTTGTGCCATCTGAAGTGGATCAGAGCACGACTAGAAGAAATCCCTTTCCTGTTTTCCTCCTGTCCTCTGAGACACACACACACACACACACACACACACACACGTATGCTTTTTTCAGACCACATACAGGAACATCTATTTCTGTAGCTCCTATACCGTATGTGGGATACTTACTGTCACTGGAGACTCCAGCTCCACATATAACAGAGCAGCATAATCAGCAGGTGCAGTGAGAAACCAACAGTTTGTGAATATAAATGTCATCTAAAAGCATGGATTCTCCATGGTACACGTGTGTGTGCACCGAGTTGGGGAACATCGGGAGCAGAAAGCCAGAGGGCAGCAGTAGGAGGTCTAAACTCACAGAGAAGGTCAAAACCATGAGGGATTCTCACGTTCCAATTTTAAAGGCGATCAAATAAACAGGAATATGAAATCTTTTGGGAGGAGCTAGGAAAAAGTGTGAAGATGCTCACGCAACACTCTTGCTTAAAAAAAAAAAAAAGAGTAGGTCCATTGATTCACGTGTAGGTCCCTTGAACTGGATTTCTTATGGAGTGCCATTGTGTGTCTTTTGTTTCAGGTGTATTGCTTATTCAAAGTGAATTTGAATTAAAATAGTAAAACCCGGATTGTCCTTTCATCGTTTTAGATGCATATTGTATTTTTGCTCTTAAGAAAGAATGAGAAGAGAGGAAATGTAAAATTGGAGCTGCCAGAGGAAAGACAGGGCTTGATTTGTAGTGAAAAGTAAAACAAAGGAGTTCAGTAATGGCCGAGCTCGGGGCGGCTGATTATCTGCTGTCTTGTCAAGATAATACCATATATCAGAGGTATTTCTTTATTCAAATGATATGGCTGCATCTGCTCTCAATTGGAGGCCATCAACTCTCGTCGAGCAGGCAGACAGCATTGAACACCCCTCCCCTGGGTCACACACACACACACACACACACACACACACACACACACACTCACTGCCTTCAGTACCCCATCAGCGTGGAGCCGAGCTAAAGTAAAGTTGATATCACAATAATGCCCTGTCTGTGTCCTCCATGTCACTCTTAACTACTGATTCACCCCAAACTGACAGAGTGCCCAAACCTGAGAGAATGCCAGTGCCACTAATGCTATCCAACCCAATCAGCATCACACATTTATCTCCCCTTCTCTTGTCTTTCTAACTCCAAAATAAAAAAAAAGCCCCACAGCTTTAGTACATGGAATCAGATCAGATGCTGACATTGAAAGCAGAAACATATGGTAAGGTGTACCAATCATTTTATCTTTGTGTGTGTGTGTGCTTCTGTTTATGACTTCCAGAGAGGTTTTCGTTTGTGCCATATGTTACAGATCTAGGTTTAGAACTAATTTGAATGCACTTAGGTGCCATATGAATATAATGTATTGTGTGCCATGGTTCCACTCATACCTATGCTGACTACAGAGATTCCATCATGTAAATAGTGTATATTATAATTTAACAAAGAAATCAATTAAATTAAAATGAAAAAAATATATATATATATTACATTAAATTAAATACATTTGCATATGCAACCGACAATTTTTTTAAGAACAGCACTGAAATACTTTTTCACTCTTCTCTGGGCTGCAAATAGAAATAAAATGCTTCATCAATTGGCCACATTATATGTTAATGTCTGGCTTTTAAGGTATAATGTCTAGCTTTTAAGACAAAAGATCTTGGTGTAAATATATGTTACAAGCCTCTATTATCAATAGGTTACATCAATCAGTGGTCCATATCTCACACTTTAGCCAGTGGGCAGGACTGACCTCTCCACCTTTGTCCAATTATTGTGAAAGAAAAACTTCTGTCTAAATGTCTTGTGCCGTTTAGAGTGCCTCATTCAAAACACCTGATGTGGGAGAAGCAATGCTATATTAATATATTATACGGACCCGATTAAGGAATTCATCGGTGGAGATGTTCTGTTGTAACGAGCGCTCTTTATTCAGCCATCTCCCTTTAGGGATTTCAGACCATTTGCTCAGATGAGTTCAGTAATGTCGTGCAAATATGATTTAATTCAAAGTTAATTCAGCAGCATTAGATTTTAATAAAGGATTGATAAATTATCATTTTCTCTGCAGCCTAATGTGCTTCGGCTTGCCTAAGAATGCTATAATTGAGGAGACAGTTACTGATTTGTAATTTGTTATCTTGCTGTAATGCCGAGGGTCTGAAAGAATGAAGAGAATTTATATAATTTGAGCTCCCCCAGGAAAACATGTATAGATTTTATCTAACATTTTTTAGGAAATATACCATTGTCTTGTCTTATCAGAGTTTTTAATATACACTGTTAGAAACAGTCCTTGCATACTTACATTTCAGTCTCTTTACGAATGTGGCTTGTCAATTAGAATGATAAAATGGCAGATTTCAAATGCAGCAATTTAAGTCTAAGCTAGGATCTTCTTATAAGTGGATTGTACTTCTGTGTGCTGGTGTTTCCTATCTTTGCTCCATGTCTGATAACACCATGCTGGTCTGCTGTATGTGCAGCAAGCCCAGAGCAGAGCCTAACTGTGTTGCAAATGCAAATACAGCTTTGCACTCACCCTTTTTATGCATGATCATATGCAAATGTACTAATTAGCACATTTACTGCTTTGCCTTAATAGTCAGCATTTTTGACAGTGTTTAACAAGGGTTTTTTTTTTTATCTGCACAGAGTCTGAAAACAGGCAGCGGGACTGTTACAGTCTCCAGCTTTTTATACATTTTAAATATACATTTTAAACTAGTGAATCAGTGTATTATTTTGTATAGACTCCATTTTTAGATATTTTATGTTTAAACCTAACTCCAGTTAGAGATACTGATGAAAACCTGAAGACTCAGTAAGACAACAGATCAAAAATCATTGTGTTCCAATATTCATTCCTCAAGCATTCACCCTGATCGGTTGATTTTTCTTTTTTTGCCCCCTGTGAGGAGCTACTTAATAGCCTTCTAATGTTGTCATAGTCCACAATAGACAGAAAACTCAACCAATTAGAATAGTAATAGAACTAATTAACAAAAAATGATTTTGAAAGAGGAAAAGCAACATTGCAATTTTAACATTCATTAAGATTTTTTTGTTTAATTTCACTGAGCATCATTTATATATGTCTCAGAGGCATCGCATCACGTGCTTGCTTCCTCCAGGACTCATCCCACCATGGAATAGTAGACAATACATGTACAGTGATTGTTCATCACTGTAAAATCCCATTACATCACTACCTTCATAAATGCATTAATAATTCCCTCATATGAATACAATAACACATACAGTCAGTTAGTGAGTTTGTTTTCTGAAGTGTTCATTTCGATTTCTGAAAAGTGTTAAATGCATGCTTTGTTTCAGAAAATGTATTGTTCATCGTTACATGTGGTTAAATTACATGAGTGACATGCTAGTTATCGCAGCGCATAACAATGCCCCACTGCTTTGTGTTTGATCAAGTACTGAGATTTGATCTGTTTAACTTGTGGCCTTATTTGTAAGACTACGCTTCTCACTTCTGAGTCAGACTCTTTTCCATACCTGACTTTCTAGCATGCACTGAGGAAACAGCTTCAAATGGTTCATAAATGTGGTTGTGAGCCATTTTGGATGTCTTTGTTTCTCAGACACTAGCTTCTATAGCAACCTTCAACTGAAGCAAGATGCAATCAAAGCAATTCAGGGCGAATAGCCCTGGCTGGTTACCACCAGTGGCAACTTGGTCATATGTGTACTTAAACAATGTTTCAATGAACAGTTGAGTGCCTTAAGTGCGAAGCTACTACGGCCTCAACCCCACCAAATGTGCCTCCTCTTTCTCCGCTGCCTTCCACTGACCAAAATCTCTCTCTCTTTTTGTTTCTGTCTCTCTCTCCCTCTCTCTCTCTCTCTCTCTCTCTCTCGATATACATATATACATAGAGAGAGAGAGAGAGAGAGAGAGAGAGAGAGAGATTCATATAGGTATATACTTAATATGTAAGTTTTTCATTCTGAATTCCTTGGTGATTGATCAAGCTACATACCATTTACTGCAGTGTATCATATTTGGTTTCTGTCCTTTTCTTTGCATCCTTGAAATTTTTCTGCACTTGTTTCTTGGCATTACATTGAAGTTTTCTTTCACACCTCCTACATCCATTTCACTCTATTACCAAAATGGAAACATTCAGGTTTGTATGAAAGTTGGCTCTTTTCATAGCATGGATTATACGATACAAAAAAGTGGCTGACAGATGAATAAATGTGAATGTAAAAATGTTGCCATTGGCATTCTTCTTGCATATTTGCCACATTTGTCCTTCTTTACGATCACTTCTTATTCTACATGACACTGCAATCCTTATGCAGTATTATATAAAGAATGTGAATTGTTCATGAAAATGTAAAGAATCTGCTTACTCTTCTCTGTACTGTGACTAAGAATTGAATGTAAACATAACTGCCATGTTAATATGACTTTTAGAAAGAAAAGAAAAAAAAAACCTCAACTAACCTGAAGGAATTCATGCAACCTTCTGAGATTCCATGCTATACATAACATGGGACATTCCATAAAATATAAAGTGTAAGTTTGAATGACCGATTCACAAAGTGTCTATTCGAGCGGCCATGACTTTAGATTGAGGATTCTGGTTCAGCAGCTGCACTGCTCATAGCCTCAGGTCAGTTGAGTGATTTCGCTTAAGGACTGCTGCACATAGTCCTAACAGCATATGGCTGACAACATACTGGGAAATGCTCCTTCGTTCTCTCTTTTCTCCACCTCTTCCACTCATCCCCTTCCCCCAGTCCCTGTCCTGCTCTCTTACAGTCTGTGGATATGTTGTATGGTGGAGCAGGCTGTGCTTTTTCTGTAAACCTGACATCCCATTGCTCTTAGCCAAGGCCTGTCACAGTTTGAGAGATGCCAGCGAAAACAAAACTGAGCAAAAAGGACAGCAGGTAGCATAACATCCCTTGCTAGTAGCGAAGCTGAAGCCACCAGGTCACTGTGCTCGAGCCACTGCCATATGGAACCCTGGGGCGAAGCAGCTTTTCTGTTTACCTGCTTTACTCAGGGTCATGTCAGATTAATTTCTGCTTAACCACAACATGCTTTCTTGTGCCAGCCTTGCTGCACCCCCCCACCCCCCTCCAACTGCCCCCTTGTCCATGTAGAGGAGTAGCAGAGTAGAGTAGTGAGGATTAGCCTGGTGCCTCCAGTCCTCAAATTTATTCGATGGCACTTCAGCTTCTGCACAAGGCCTTGTAACATCTGCTTTTTGTCAGCGAAACCTAATTTTGAAACCCCTAATGTACAAACCTTGTACCTGTATGACTTGTAGGCTGCCAAGGGAGAGTGGGCTCCAGTTTGAGTCTTGACTTTCCCTAGCTTTTTCCGTTCCACTGTCGCCCTAGGCTTGCTGTTGGGAGTTGTGGACCTAGATGTCTTTAAAGCTGCATTGAGACAATGTTCTATTGCAAAAAAAGTGTTAAACAAATAGATTTTACTTGATTTTACTTAATTTGAGCTAAAGCAAGGGTGCTTTGGTACCGTTAAATTTATTGTGAGAAATTAAACTGCATTTCCAAATAAGCAAAACTTTGTTAGCTAAATTTTAATTATCATGTATAAACTGCCTGTACAGTGGCGCTTGAAAGTTTGTGAACCCTTTAGAATTGTCTAGGTTTCTGCATAAATATGACCTAAAACATCATCTGATTTTCACACAAGTCCTAAATGTAGATAAAGAGAACCCAGTTAAACAAACGAGACAAAAGTAGTATACTTGGTCATTTAATTATTGAGGAAAATGATACAATGTTTAATTTTAGTGAGTGGCAAAAGTATGTGAACCTCTAGGATTAGCAGTTAATTTAAAAGTGAAATTTGAGTCAGGTGTTTTCAATCAATGGGATGACAATCAGGTGGGCATCCTGTTTTATTTAAAGAACAGGGATCTATCAAAGTCTGCTCTTCACAACACGTTTGTGGAAGTGTATCATGGCACGAACAAAGGAGATTTCTGAGGACCTCAGGCATGAAAAGGTTACAAAACTATCTCTAAAGAGTTTGGACTCCACCAATCCACAGACAAACCGATTGTGTAGAAATGGAGGAAATTCAAGACCATTGTTACCCTCCTCAGGAGTGGTCGACCAACAAAGATCACTCCAAGAGCAAGGGGTGTAATAGCTGACGAGGCCACAAAGGACCCTAGGTACCTTCTAAGCAACTGAAAGCCTCTCTCACATTGGCTAATGTTAATGTTCATGAGTCCACCATCAGAAGAACACTGAACAACAATGGTGTGCATGACAGGGGTGCAAGGAGAAAGCCACTGCTCTCCTAAAAGAACATTGCTGCTCATCTGCAGTTTGCTAAAGATCACGTGGACAAGCCAGAAGGCTATTGGAAGAATGTTTTGTAGACGGATGAGACCAAAATACAACTTTTTGGTTTAAAAGAAAAGTGTTATGTTTGGAAAAAGAAAAACACTGCATAAGAACCTTATCCTATCTGTGAAACATGGTGGTGGTAGTATCATGGTTTGGGCCTGTTTTGCTGCATCTGGGCCAGGACAGCTTGCCATCATTGATGGAACAATGAATTCTGAATTATATCAGAGAATTCTAAAGGAAAATGAACCGAATCTCAAGAGAAGGTGGGTCATGCAGCAAGACAACGACCCTAAGCACACAAGTCGTTCTACCAAAGAATGGTTAAATAAGAATAGAGTTAATGTTTTGGAATGGCCAAGTCAAAGTCCTGAGCTTAATGCAATTGAAATGTTGTAGAAGGACCTGAAGTGAGCAGTTAATGTGAGGAAACCCACCAAGATCATTGTCCTGCTGATTCTGTTAAATAAGCTCAACCAGCAAATGCAGCTTTAACAGATGTAATATAAAATCTAATCTAAGGGGAGATAGCCAAACTGCTCTGCTAGTGTGTGTGTGTGTGTGTGTGTGTGTGTGTGTGTGTGTGTGTGTGTGTGTGTGTGTGTGTGTGTGTGAGTGAGTGGGTGGGTGGATGGGAGTGTGGGTGTTCTGTATGCCTGTTTGGACATATCTGCCAAGTGTCACATCAGGGGAGCATTTGCTGGTTGAGGAGCTCTCTTATTAGGTCACAAATGATCACAAGTGACCTTTCCTTCTTCCCCTGATGCCCATGGCCCAACATAATAACATCAAGTCGCATCAGTCAGAATTCCCATGGTGTGAAAAATCATATAGCATCTGACATGGCATGCTCTCATCAGTGGCCAGGCACTTGTTGTGTCCTGCAGTTAACATGGCAGGATATTTTGGGGCAGAACTGCTAGTATATGACTGTAAGAAGAGCTTTGGCTGAGCTACAGTGAATGGATGTCTCATGCAGTTCTGGAGTTTGATTTAATGTTGGTCATGATTGTACCAGATGAGTTATGCTATGTAGCACACACACACACACACACACACACACCGGATACATAGAGCAGTAACAGGTGTTTACATGTGCGTGATGGCACGATGCCACACCACCCACCATCTTGGCAGCCGCTGCCACTGATCCTCCTGTCCCATAATCGCTGGCTCTCAGCACCTCTAATTAATTTACCTAGCTCTACAAAGTGCTGGGCTGCAGACTCTAACAAGCCTGATTTTCCAACATTATGTTTATTCAAGTATTTAGCCACAGATAGTTGAGCACAAATACAATTCTGCGTATTGTATGCCAAAATAGTGTATTCTCTGTGTTGCCAGTACACTGGAGAGATGACACCAGCATTGCCATGTGCTGAAAGGAGATACGGTCAGAGGCCAGTCGATGTTCAATCTTGCATGGTGTGTGGCTATGTGAGTGTGAGTGCTAGGCCTGCTCTGAGTGAAAGGGTGGAGGACCATATCCCCTTAGCATCAGAGACGACAGCATGACACCCGCCTGCCCACCCTTTTTCCATTTCGGATGCAAAGCCAGTGAGCGGCGCATGCATATAGTCAGAGCGGCAATCTCATCTATGTCCAATCTGTCATGCCACTGCTTTTCATTATTCTTATTTGGAGATGGGGAGTCATATTTTATAGACACTTGAGCTGCCGAGTGCGGCCGGCCGCTCTCTGGCCAGGCGGACGTGCCACTCTTTCTCAGCGAATCTAGGTCAAGGCGAGAGAGAATGTGTGAGAGAAATGGAAAAAGCTTTTGGCGTATCTGAGAGGCAAATGAACTGATGAAATTTTTCAAATTCTATCCTGCTACAAGAGGCCAAGAAAAAATCTTACGGTCACTCTTCTTCTGTTCCTCATGTCATCTTTCCTTCCATGGCCTGTCATTTCACTTTTGCTTTCTCCCTCTTTTTTTCTCAAATTGCTGAGCTACACATACACATGCAGAATCGAAGCGCTTGCCGTATAAGATGGTAAACATGCAGAAGTCCAAAGCTGCCTGTGTAAAACAGAATAAAGGCTTGTGAAGGGGCTGCGCTGTCACCTTTTCTGACTGCCTGCATCCCAGCTTGCTGTGCTGGAACCATTCTGCTACAGCTGCACAGAGCATATGCGCTCTACATATATACATATATCATCCACACGTACGCTTCTCAGATGTCTGCCAAGCTTATTCACTCTCTCTTTCTTTCTCTCTCTGTGAATGTGTGTGCACGATGAATCCCGATATCACTGCAGTCTCTCATTCTGTGACTGTCATTGAAGCAGCAGCAGCAGGGCTAGGTTTAAGGTGACCTGCTTTAAATATAGACCTGGTCATGACAACATGCCGCACTCTCGCCTTAGAAAGCACATTTACCTAGCAGCTTTTCTTTCTCTTCGTTTTCCCCTCATGCCTTGTGGACAGGCAGAGAAGGCAGAGAAGTTCATCCTCATGCTTTCTGTGATTAGGGGCACATCTCTGTTGCCTTTTCATATTCTGTGAATGCATCACTTCTTCCAAGACAATATTAAATTAAAAAAAGGAATCAATTCATTCTAGCATATTCTTTGTGTAGTGTAGTTACACTGCCGTTCAGGCTGACCATACGCCACCTATGGTCTAGTTCTGTGTTTGCAATATGATAATCTGAGTATCTGGCGGTGTCCCTTCACTTGTCTATCACCACATTTGACACATTACAGTAATTAAGCCAAATATTAATCCTGAAACAATTGTGTGCATTTGCGCTAGCAGAGTGCATTCTCTGGGGCATCAAGATTGCTGAACTAGTGTGTAGCGTTTAGCACTGCAGAGAGAGAGAGAGAGGAGAAAGAGAGACAGCCTCTCTCACACACTCTCTCACACTCGCACTCACACTCACACACTCTCGCTCGCGCATACACACACACACACACTGATGGAGACTGGCAGGCTTGACTGGAAGATGGTGACAGGCGGCTCTCTCTGGGTGGTTTTTGGAGCAGTGCTCATGGTGAGTGACATGCCAGGGCTCCACTCCAGCACTTTCCTCCTCACTCCCTGCTGGAACTGCAAAAGAGGGCCATCTTTATGGACTCATCTCTATAAGAGCTCTCCTAATGAGGCCAGCATGCTCTGCTGATGAGGACCATGGCTAGAACCAATTCTATTGCCTGATGCTGCATCACTCTCAGCAGGCTGACTGCATTAAAAGATGTTGATTGGGCCTTAATGCCTCATTTGCGTAAACTCTGCAATTTGCTGTACAAGCTAGAAAGTGCTGAGTTGCTCTAAAGGTTTCATCGCATCCTTTCACTAATATACTAACTGTGTTAACGTCATCGGTGCTTACGCTAACGGCCAGTGATACATTTAGATTTCTGCATTTAATTAGCAGTAAAAAAGGGCAAATAAAATGCACCATGACAGCACAAAAATGATATGAATTTGTCAACCGTGACAAAAATGTGACTAAAAAATGCTTTTAAATGCACTTCAACTCAACTCTGAAGCCAGCTGATTATATAAGTGTTCTGTTTTTCTGATAGCGTTGGAAAAAAAATTGTCATTCGAAGTGGTACAGCTTAGAATGTCAAAAGTGCTGGCTTTAAAGTTCAGTCTGTTTTTGTGTGGTGCTAGTAGACCACATTCCATATCCGCAGGGATCGATTCTAGGACTCTGCATGGATAACAAAATCTGCAGATGCTCAAGTCCTTTATATAAAATATTTGTGTTGATTCAGCATAGTGCTTTTCATGTGGTTAATCCAAGTTTTGCTTCTTGGAACTTTCCAGATTTTCTTTCTTTTTGAATATTTCATCCTGAGATGCATGACCCGTCGATATGTAGGGATTACCGTATAGTTGGCTAACTACTGTACACCATATGGTTAACATACAACATTTTAAAAAACAGCTCTTTTCATTTTGTTTGGCATTTAAAGACATAGTTGCTCTTTGGTATAGTATGAAATCATGCTGGGATATCATGGATCAACAAATGTTGAACAATTGTGGAGTCCATGCCAGTCCACCCTGCCATTACAGCAAAAGGGGAAACATCCACTTATTTTTATTAGGTGCACCTTGCTAGTACTCGGTTGGACCCCCTTTTGCCTTCAGAATTGTATTAATTCTTTGGAGCATTGATTCAACAAGATGCTGCAACATTCCTCAGAGATTTTGGTCCATATTGATGAGACAGTTGCTTCAGATTTGTTGGCTGCACATCCCTAATGTAAATTTCCTGTTCCACCGCACCCTAAAGGTGCTTCATTTGATTGAGATCTGGTGACTGTGGAGGTCATTTGAGTACAGTGACCTCATTATCATGTTCAAGAAACCAGTTTGAGATGATTTGAGCTTTGTGACATAGTGCATTATACTGTTAGAAGTAGCCTTTATGGTGGTCATAAATGGATGGACATGATCAGCAACAGCACTCAGGTAGGCTGTAGAGTTTAAACGATGCTCACCTGCACTATTACACCACCTCCAGCAGCCTGAACCATTGATACAAGGCAGGATGGATCCATGCTGTCATGTTGTTTATGCCAAATTCTGACCCTACCATCTGAATGATGCAGCAGAAATCGAGACTCAGGCAGCGCTTTTCCAATCTTCAATTGTTCAACTATTGGTGAACTTGTGCATATTGTAGCCCCAGTTTCTTAGCTGACAAAAGTGTCACCTGAAGTAGTCTTCTGCTGTTGTAACCCATCTGCTTCAATCCTCGACAAGTTGTGCCTTCAGAGATGCTCTTCTGAATGCCTGCAAGAGGTTATTTGAGTTACAGTTTCCTTTCTATCAGCTCAAGCCAGTCTGGCCATTCTCCTCTGACCTCTGACATCAATAAGGCATGTTCAACCAGATAACTGCCCTCACTGGATATTTTATCTTTTTCAGATCATTCTCTGTAAACATTAGAGATAGCAGTGTGTGAAAATCCGAGGAGATCAGCAGTTTCTGACATACTCAAAGAAGCCTGTCTAGCACTAACAACCATGTCACATTCAAAGTCAATTTGCCTTCAGCCTTTCTTCCCCATTTTGATGCTCTGTTGGAACTTCAGCAGGTTATATGTACATGAATAATGCTGAAAAAAAGCCCATACTGAGCATCATACTGTCAGTGTTATTCACTTCACCTGTCAGTGGTTTTAATGCAATGGGTGAAAGTTTCATTTCCTAATTTCTTTTTTTTACAGAACAAATACTGAAATGCTTATCATTTTTCGTTTATAAGGTGGAACAATCTTACATTTTGTCTGTTACACCCATGTATCTAAACAGTCTAAACATACAAGGAAAATTTGTTTTCTATGTGAAACAGCTATTTATTTACAGGTGTTTGAAGGGGTTTAGTTTTCATTAGTTCTGTTATAGTTGACAGTCTTGCACATCTTTGTCATTCATTCATACATTCTTTAATTTATTCATTAATTTTCTTATCCACTTAGTCCTGGTCAGGGATGTGGGAAAGCCGATGTTTAGCCAGTGGCACAGGGCACAAGGCAAGAACAACCCTAGACAGGGCGGTTATCTATTGTAGGGCACACACACTCACACACTAAGGGCAATTTAGTATCGCCAATTAACCTAACATGTATGTCTTAGGAATGTGTGGGGAAACCGGAGTACCTGGAGTGAACCCATGTGGACATGGGGAGGACATGCAAAATCCACACAGGCGGAGTCTGAGGTCAAGATCGAATTGGGGACGCTGGAGCTGTAACGCGACTGCCAACTGCTACACCACCATGCCACCCACATCTTTGTCATCCCATATGTAATTGTTAACTACACCTATATACCTTTTTAGATAGAGTAAAAAAATAAACAGAGGCTAAATTAAATAAGCGTATATACTAATATCACTCACATTGCAATTCTATTAGCTTTAGTAGAGAGCACTTCAGATGATTTTCCTGTATGAATATTAGAATATGCAGGAGGCATTGATAATGACAATATGTATCCTCTTGACTTAGATTCCATTAACTCTTTAACACAGGACAAAAAGTAGTGAGCGCTCCAGCTCGTTAGCCAAGTGAAAAGTATTAACATGGGTGCTGGGTCAGTGCCTGCTTAAACTGTTTTTGCACCCACACACACATTACTGTAGCACAAGGTGAATCAGTATTTATTACGAAGAAATAATTCCTGTTCAGTAGCTGTGCTAATGCAGGAGGCAATCTCAACCACAAATGATACCCTAGATTTTGTTTAATAATGAGAGGCCGAATTAATCAACTTTTGTAAGATTGAATAAAAATTTCATGACTTTAATTTTTTCAATTAAGACAGAAGAAGAATTTTTCGGTTGAAGATATAACATATGTAACCCATACAAATACTCTTACATTTTTGGGGTTCGAAGCCGTACTGTAAGGCGTTTCCACAACCTCCGAATGCTGTTTCATTTTCCCCCTTTTCCTGTACCCACTTTTCCTGTTGCCCGCACCTGCAATGGCATGTGCCGTGGATTCTCTCTTGCAGGTCTTCATAAGTAACACCTGTGCCCTGTTGACGATCTCATCAAGCTGGTGTTAAATGGACCAACAGAGAGAGACACTGCAGGGGATTATTACTTTGATGGGGCTTTGACCTGTTGACCCTGCATTACGTCCAAATGCCATGGGACATTTAAACCAATCTGATCCCTACATGCAAGCCTGTGAACATTCCACTGTTATGTGAATAACTCTGTGGTGACTCCGCCATATTGTGGACGTCTTGGTTTGTTGTGTAACTCACCTGACCCCTCTGGACCATTCCAGTCCCATTGGCCTAGAAGCCTTATGCCAAAGCCACATCTTCCACCTTCTTTCCCCCCCCACTCTCTCTCTCACTCAAGTCAAGTCAGAGTTATTTATATAGTGCTTTTTACAATGGAGCATTATCTCAAAGCAACTTTACAATTTGAGATTATCTACTAATATCTATGTACAATCCCAAATTGAGCAAGCCTAGGGCAACAGTGGCAAGGAAAAACTCCCGAAGTGTTATGAGGAAGACACCTTGGGAGGACCAAGACTCAAAAAGGGACCCAACCTCCTTGGGCGACGTAGATGATAACTCTAATGAAGCTAATAAGTCATGGAGTCATAGTTCAAATAAAATGTGAAATATGCACTTCGGCATTAAGTAGTCCGAAACACAGAGTCACTCTAGGATCCTGAGTCTAAGCAGGAAAGTCGTTGGCGGCACTTCGTCCCCAGATAACCGGAGAAGTTCTCATTCCTTTCCCTTTTCCTTTTTTATCTTTAATCAAACCCTGTTGAACATTTATTTTTTTGTTGTGTTTAGTGTGTGAGCCTGAGCTGGTTCTAGCTGGTTCGAGCCCCTTTGAGAGGCTGAATCCTTAGCATATACATTAATCGTACACAGACAAGTATTTGATTAAACTTTCAGTGTGCTTGTGGATGAAATGTATATAAGGTATGTTCCTTTCTCCCAAACAGATACTCCTAATCATACCCATATAATAGAGGTGAGTAAATCAATTATTTTTTAAGTGAGTTGTATGAATTTTCTGAATATTGTTAATGCACAGTAAATTATCACATAACATTAGGCTTGACTTTAAATTGTTTTATGGACTTCATAATACAAATCAATGGCTCACAAATGCAACTACAAAATGAAGTATGTACGAAAGCACAACAATATTTTCCTGTCTGTCATAGCTTCATTTTCTGTGTAATTCATTCGAAAATAATCTGTAAATCCAAAGTGCAGCTGTTCAACAAAATAGGATCACTCATTTCTTATGTACACTAGTGATGGGAATTCCGGCTCTTTTCAGAGAGCCGGTTCTTTCGGCTCCCAAGTGGCTCTTTAGATTTTTGGTAGCTTAATTTATTACCAAATTATGTCTAAAATGAATTACTAATATATAAACATATAATATCCAATGTTTGTTATTATTAATTGTTCATTTCAAAGAGCCGGCTAATGTACACAGTATGCTAGGCAGAAAAAACATTAACTTGACTGCATAATAAAAATGTACATACACCTGAAAGAAATCCAAACTCACTTTGGGCCTGTGTGAAAAAGTGATCCCCCCTTCCCACCCTTGTTAAAACATAACTTTACTATGGTTTATCACACCTGAGTTCACTGTCTCTAGCCACACCCAGGCCTGATTATTGCCACACCTGTTCTCAATCAGGACATCACTTAAATAGGACATGCCTGACAAAGTGAGGTACAAGAAAAGATCCTTAAAAGCTACACATCATGCTGAGATCCACAAATCCAGGAACAATTGAGAAAGAAAGTAATTGGGATCTATCAGTCTGGAAAGGGTTATAAAGCCATTTCTAAAGCTTTGGGACTCCAGCGAACCACAGTGAGAGCCATTATCCACAAATGGCAAAGACATGGAACAGTGGTGAACCTTCCCAGGAGTGGCCGGCCGACCAAAATTACCACAAGAGCACAGCGACTACTCATCCAAGAGGTCACATAAGACCCCACAACAACATCCAAAGAACTGCAGGCCTCATTTGCCTCAGTTAAGGTCAGTGTTCATGCCTCCATCATAAGGAAGAGACTGGGCAAAAATGGCCTGCATGGCAGAATTCCAAGACGAAAGCCACTGCTGAGCAAAAAGAACATTAAAGCTCGTCTCAAATTTTCCAGAACACATTTTGATGATCCCCAAGACTTTTGGGAAAACATTCTGTGGACTGACGAGACAAAAGTTGAACTCTTTGGAAGGTGTGTGTCCCATTACATCTGGCATAAAAGTAACACAGCATTTCAATAACAAAGAACATTATACCAACAGTAAAATATGTTGATGGTAGTGTGATGGTCTGGGGCTGTTTTGCTGCTTCAGGACCTGGAAGACTTGCTGTGATAAATGGAACTATGAATTCTGCTGTCTACCAAAAAATCCTTAAGGAGAATGTCCAGCCATCAAGCTGAAATGAACTTGGGTTCCGCAGCAGGACAATGATCCAAAACACACCAGCAAGTCCACCTCTGAATGGCTGAAGAAAAACTAAATGAAGACTTTGGAGTGGCCTAATCAAAGTCCTGACCTGAATCCTATTGAGATGACCTTAAAAAGGCCGTTCATGCTCGAAAACCCTCCAATGTGGCTGAATTACAACAATTCTGCAAAGATGGGTGGCCAAAATTCCTCTACGATGCTGTAAAAGACTCACTGCAAGTTATAACAAACGCCTAGTTGCAGTTGTTGCTGCTAATAACTGTTGCTGCTAATAGCTGCTAATATATATATATATATATATATATATATATATATATATATATATATATATATGTGTGTGTGTGTGTGTGTGTGTGTGTGTGTGTAATTGGAATATAGCATTTTATTTATATTCCTTCCTTTTCTCATGGCTTTGCACCTGGGCCCGCCCCCACAGTATCCCCTCTGAGGAAGCATGTGTTAATACAAGATTGGCATTAAATAAATGGAATTTTTTTTTTTATCTTACTTAATATAGTAAGTCAATTTACAGAGGATGATGTCGTTGTAACAGCATACTATACTCATTAAATACCTAATGATCATACTAATCCGAACTTTTCTCAAGAATTCAGCTGTGATTTCTTTTAAATGTACAATCACTAAACATAATAATACAGGTTATTTATTTTATGAAAAGTGGCAGTAAATCTCTCTGCACTCAGGTTTTTTCCCCAGGAGATCACACTGCCCACAGGCTGAAGCTGGCACTGACACCATTTGCCCCTGCACCCGTTACCCCCTTCTGATGCCTTCATCCTTCTCTAGTACTTCCTTCCTATTGCTGTCTCCCTCCTTCCTTCCTCTCCATTCCTTGTCCTGTCATCAATCTTGCTAAAATGACAGCTGACAGATGTTAGCCTTTGCAAAGATCAAATCTGTGGCTGGAGGGCTGCTCACTGCGGAGCATGCTACTCGCTGTGAGATGCAGGACCACAGCAGTGCTGTGCACACGTGCGCACACACATATACATCTATGCTAGCTTTCCTGATGCCCCCTTCCACACACAAACAAATACACATACACACATTTTACACAAGCTACCCCCTTCAGTGGTCATATGCAGTGCTGATGGCTACATCTGTTGTCACATCAGGCCAGGGCACATGAAGTGAAGGACGGGTGCCACTGTAAGGGGACAGTGAGCATGGGTGCATGGCAGAACATAAGATAAGCTAAATAAGATAACATAAGATAAGCTAAATCATGCCCAAGTAAATTACAGAACACATACAATAGTTTTATTATTATTATTTTTGTAGCAAGGTGTTCATAACAGTACATCTCTACAGGGTGGGCCATTTATATGGATACACCTACATAAAATGGGAATGGTTGGTGATATCAACTTGATAGCAACACTGCAGAAGAAATGCTAGCACAGGCTTCCAGTGTCCGTTGTTTCAGATGCTGCACATCTCATATCTTCACAGCATAGACAATTGCCTTCAGATGACCCCAAAGATAAAAGTCTAAGGCGGTCAGTTCAAGAGAGCATTTTTCTGCGGTGAGACGGTGTGTTGCTATCAGTGTGTGTCAAGAGTGGGAAAAGAGGGTTGGCATTGACGATCCAACCACAATGGGCAGCACGCACTTTTTGAACACATTTTATAAGTGGGTCATAAAACTTGTAAATAACTCCATTAAAGAATAAAGTTCCAAGCACACCATTGTTTTTTTTCTTTTGAAATTCTCAATAAGTTTGATGTGTTACATGACCCTCTTCCCATTGGAAATAATAAAGTTGGATCCAAAATGGCCAACTTCAAAATGGCCACCATGGTCAACACCCATCTTGAAAAGTTTTCCCCCTCCCATATACTAATGTGACACAAACAGGAAGTTGATATCACCAACCATTCCCATTTTATTTAGGTGTATCCATATAAATGGCCCACCCTGTATAATAGTCTATAGTAGTGGAGTTCTTTGTCACTAATCTAACTTGAGCTATAATGCCTCATGTAGGATTAAAGGTGAAGCATACACCTCCTGTCCACTGCCACTTATCTTAGTCTGTGTCAAACTTAGTGAGTGCACCTGGGTTCCAGGATGATGTGTGCTTGTGAGCCACATCATCCCACATGCCTCTATACTTTCTCTTTTTCCTTTCTACAGCAGGATGATCAATTACAATTATTAGTTCCTGTCCTTGTGTTAGTGTTTCCATTCACTCATTGTCTGTTTGTGTAGCACATTGTCAGTTAGCATTAGCACACAGTCTGTTTGTGTTAGCACTATCTCAGTTTGTATAAGCCTGCGCTAGCATCTTTGTTTGTATCCTAGTCCTGAATCTTACTTCTGTTAGATCTCTGGACATGTATATCTCCCTTTCCTGATACCGAACAACAGGGTATTGGAATTAATGGAAACTATTACTAATACTACAAAAATTGCAAACCACAGCTAAACAATGGGCAGCAGTTTCCCAGGTTCACCTGAAGTTAGAAACATTTACATTTACATCGTTTAGCAGAGCGACTTACAACTGATACAGTCTTACAATCCAAGCAGTTGTGGGTTAAGGGCCTTGCTCAAGAACCCAACAGTGGCAGCTTGGCAGAGGTGGGATTTGAACCCTGGACCTTCTGGTCCATAGTCCAGTACCTTATCTGACTGCTGTTGTTTGCACCCAGCTATTTTGAGTGTGAAAGAGTGAGTTTACAGTAAGTAATGTTGAAGAAAAGTCTGTCAACCATAGGTGACTGCTTTAAAACTTTTAAAACTAACTTGATATGAACACTCATATGAGTGTGTGAGTGCATATGTCCTACGATGGACTGGTTTCTAGGGTAGTTCCTGCCTTGCACCCTATGCCGCCAGCTAGACACCGAATCTCCAGCAACCTTGTTCAGGATCAAACGGATAAGAAAGTGAATGAGTGAATAATAATACCATAATTTACCTTTGAAAACACAGAAATGTAGTGCACATTCTGTTTGCTGCACTTTCAACTTTTGGAGGAAATATGGCTTAAAAGTTAAAGCTGATATCTGTTAAACAGGTTCGTAGTTCAGCTCTGTCAAACTTCCTTTGGTGGGCTTTTGAACAACACCAGTAACACTTAGTCATAGCACAAAGAAATCTGCCAAATGACAAAAATGTACTATGGCTGTTGATCCGTGTTATCAAATCTTCTTCTGCTCAGCACCAAATCACATATGAGTGATAACACTGCTTGTTCATTAAAACATGAATGCTGTACTTTACTTACTTACCTTTATTTTGGTCTCTAAGCACTGCACTCAATGAACATGACCTAACCATTTTTTAAATCTTTTGAGCATATAATATGTCCTTCAGACACAAACCTATAGTAGATAAGTCAGAATGTTACATATGTGCATCTCTGCTGCTATTTTTGTTTATTTTTTGTAGTTGAAGTGAAGTTTGAATAACGCTGAGCTAACAGTATTGCACCATCATCATCCCTCACTGCGATGCAATAGCTGTATATTAAACATATGATTGATTCACATCCATATTCCGGTCTATTGTCAGTTCACTTAGGAACCTTCACTACGATTCATATATTTTTATGATCTGAAACTCTGCCTTCCAGTTTGCCAAAAAAATCTTATAGCTGCAAAAACTTGTGTTTTCCTGATACATTTTCCTGCCATAATGTTATTGCTCACACACACACACACACACACACACTCTCTCTCTCTCTCTCTCTCTCTCTCTCTCTCTCTCTTATCGTTGTGAGGTTTTTCCAATATCTTGTGGAACGTCTACACTTAACCCTAATTCACATGCACTATTCCTTCTTAAACATAACATTTGCATTTCTTGTAATAAAGCACTTTTTCTTATAGGGTCCAACAGAATGTCCCTGTTTTAACCTAGCTTATCCTAGTGAGGGAGATTCAAGGGTCCAGAGTCTATTCTTATTATTGCATTCTCAGTTTACCACCCCCAAGAAAACAAGTGACTTGCAAATATTAGAAAATAGTACAAAGAATAAAGAAATTAATCCAAAGATGTATTCTAAGGGGGAGATGGCAGGAAAATTTTGTTTCAATATGCTTTAGTCTTTGTGGTCACCAGATTTAAACCCGGTTGAACACCTATTGGAGATTTTGCACTAATGTGTTGCACTGATGCTGGTTTGTTATCTTTGATGGACCAGTCCCTTACTAATACACTTTGTGTTGGTACTTTGTCACTGATGTTCTCAGATGTCAAAGAAAGTCAATTATATTACAAAGATAAAAGTTAAAAGTATGATTGTTTGACTAGTCCTGATCTTATCCATTTGTAACTGTTAATTCTATGTGCAATCATGACACTTGGTTGGTACCTAAAAATAGCTTAACACACATTCAAACCCAAAAGTTATTGTTAGTAAATCAAGACAAGCTAAATGAGTGAAGGCAAAATAATGTAGAAGGCCATGGTTCTTCATTACTTATGGAAATAGACAGAACAGCAGAGAGGAGTTCAGTGTTTGGGTGCAAAATGCACTGCCTTTCACATTCTTATATTCTCTTGGTCATACCCATGAGGGGCTAAGACCCCTTATTTGGGGTGAAAAGGGATTGGCTCTTTTCCCATGAGATGTCACTAACAGTTAGTGTTTGTGTGCCTCCAACTTACAGCAGTGGTAATGGACACACACACACACAGAAAGTATGTCTGTCTTTGTGGGGACTTTCCACTGACATAATATTACTGTATCTAATTAATGCAGCACCTAACACTAACCTTAACTTCAGCAACCAAAGTAAATGTTTTGCCTCTTTCATTTTTCAAAAGAAAGCTGCTGTCCTAAAAAACTATTTTCAGTGTGTGGTAAAAAAAATCAGACGTTCTTCTTTATGGGACAGTTGTTCCTCACAATGAGTGTGTTTACATGAACTTAATAATCAGATAACTGCAGAAAATCAGATTTTGTCAGTAATATGATAAACCAGTACACATGCACTTGAGTAATCAGATAATGGGAAACCTCCAAGTTTACATTTACATTTAGAGCATTTAGCAGACGCCCTTATACAGAGCGACTTACAATTGATACAACTGTACAATCCAAGCAATTGTTAGTTAAGGGCCTTGCTCAAGGACCCAACAGTGGCAGCTTGGCAGAGGTGGGATTTGAACCCTGGACCTTCTGGTCCAGAGTCCAGTACCTTACCGCTAAGCTACCAGAGTCCCGGTTAAAAATCAGTTAAAAATTAGCAACCAGCCAATAATCTCACAAAAAGATTTGACATAAACTTCAGACTTTAATCTTAAATAATCAAATTGTTCTTTTTCTCAAGTCTTTTTGAGTTTGAGTCTCCATAAAGTGTTCGACAGTCGTTTAGCGCGTGCTTCGTTTAATTCCTGGGCCGCCAGATCTCGCGAGTTAAAAACCTAACCAGGTCTATGTATATGAACTAATCTCAAAGGTAGCTAAGTTTTTAAGCAGACCATGTTACACTCTTGTGTTAAGTTTGTGTGCATGTGGAGGTTGAGAACACTGATTGAAATTATAGTATGGTTACATATGCTCTGACAAATCAGATTCCTGAGCTAAAATCCAGCTCTCTTTATACGATTTCTTAATCTTAATAGTGTTGGTAAACATCAAAAAACACACAGAAACACCAGGTAGTAAGCTCACTGTGAAGCCGTCGTATTACTAATACCTGTATGCACTAGTAATAGTTCTGATAACAGCTGAGAATGGTACTAAGCTCTGCCTATTGCTCAACTGAAGGACGGCTGAAACTAAATGATATAGCCTTCTCTAAGTAAGTAAATGACATGAACACTTAGTAACTGCAAGAAGTTATTATCACCACTAACAGAAGTGCTAGAACCCATGTAACCATAAAACAGGTATAATGTTACAAACCACTAAAATAACACTTTAATAAAGAATGCACTTATCCACATAGTATGCTGGGAGCTATTCGTGTTCGTTTGAAACTTGCTTTGATGTTTGTTTGTCACTCCCTTTCATAACTGCTTCAGTTCTTGTTTCGAAATTTGAGCTGAAATGCTGCCATTCTTTGACACTCACTCAGTTTTGCTTCAACTTGTGTTTGCTTGTGTGTTATTGTGTTGATAAGTGTGATTCTGGTGCCAATCTCTGGCTGTTCTTACCCTGGTTATCATTTTCATCCCTTGGACTTCTGACATTGGCTGTATATATCTTTGTCTGTTCTTTGGGGTTGTGTGCGATGCCGGCCATTGTTGACTGTTTTCTTCCCTTTCATTTTACCCATTTCCTATTCTGGAATACCAGCTCAAGATTGTGGCGGAACGCTTTCCACTGACATAATGATGACTGGTGGTTATTAATGCTACAGTTATAGCTAACCAAAACCTGCAGCTACAGCAATACGCTAAACTTAACCTCAGTAGCCTAAAGCAAAATCCATTGCCTGTGGAATTATTGGCATCGTTGGTAAAGGTGGGTAAAAAAAGATTTGGGCAACATGTTTTGTGGTTAATTAGCTTAAATCTCACAATTAATTTGGGAGAAGTCTAATCTTTAATTAAATCAAATGTATTCTACTGTACATTCGCCATTCATACTGTGTTTTTAGAAAAGCTGAGTGTTTAGGGACTCCAAGTCGCCTTGACTACCAGTTTCACTGAGGTATAAATGACTTTACACAGAGGTCAAAATAGAGTGCATAAATGAATTTAGATAAAAACGTGTTCACCTTCACTTTCTATAGAAAGATATACATGCCTAAATCAACCCATATCATCATTTACCCATATATTGGGCAATAATGAAAAAGTTAAAATTTGGAGCTCTAAGTGAACCTGTCTAGAAACAAATGCACATATATTTCACTCCATAGCACAAACAGGAGCATGGTTATAAAGACAGAAATTTACCCAAAACACTTGGAGGGAGATTTACAGAAGTTGAGAACATTTTAAGGTCAACAAGTCTCCAAATTTACAATTAGACATCACCTTCATGCCAACACACACATTTGAAAGTGTGCCAGAGCAAAGTTATTTCTTTCTTGTAACCACAGACATAAGCGTCTGGTGTTCAGAGGACACCACTGGAACTTTGCTACCAGACTCTATGGTCAGATTACACAAAAATAAAACTTATTGGCAAAAACAAGTCAAGGAGAGTTTGGTGTAAAAAGGGCGGTGTAAAAATAATCAACACTGGTGAGCATGAGATCTGGGATGTTGTGGGGCTGTTTTTCCTCCAGAAGCCTGTGAACCTGGTTAGGGTACACAAACATACATGCACATGCCTAACCCTAACAATAAACTTAAGGACTTTTGATGTTTTCTTTTTTTATTGTGGTTTCTGTAATAAATAAATAAATCAGTTTCACAAAATCGTTGAGGGGGCCAGCAAACAAAGACATCCATATATCTGTCTCAATATCTTTTTGGGGACTTTCCACTGACAAAATGATTACTGTAGTGTATTAATGCTACACTCAAACCTAACCCTACCTCAATCTCAGTAACCTAAAGCTTAAGGTTTTCAGAAGAAAGTTGTTTTTTTTTTTCTTTTGTTGGTTTTTTTTTGTGACGAAGAGCATTTTTTTCCCAATTCCCAAGCCATCCCCAATGTCCTGGTGCATACTCTAAATCCCCAATGTCCTGGTGACATTATTCTCTAAAAGTGTCCTAATCAAGTCACAAGGTCTTTTAAAAATTACTACGGCTATTTCCAAGATTATATGGTAACATACTAAATTGTATTAATAAATAACAAAAAGCTTTTTTCCTCCATTTTCTGGAACTACACACAATAGATAGAATTTGATCAAATAATAGTTAAAAGATTAGTCCACTCAGCATGTGTGTGTTGCCACAACACCAGGATTACATAAATATAATCAGAACCGCGTGTTCTATTTTTGAACGCTGTTCAGACATTGTCCACAAGTCATACATGTGGTTTAATATGGGGTGCACTCATCGTCAATGCAAAAATACAGCCTGAAGTTCACAGCAGAATGTTACATATAACTAATATGAAATTACTGAACACTTTTTTATTACATAGTTGAAATTAAGTTTTCAAAACTATAATTTCTCTTTTTATCTTTCACTTTTTATAAGACAAAGTGGGCTAAAGGTGGTATAATAATACAATTGTATGCATAATCCTTTATTTAATATTTTGTGATTATTTTGTACTCATGTATGTTTCTTTATATAGTATAATTCTTTTTTTTTTTTTTTTATTCTTATGGGTTTTTTTAGCAGATCATCCATTTCTATTTCACCCTGTCCTTTATACAGTGCCTTGCAAAAGTATTCGCCCCCCCTTGAACTTTTCAACCTTTTGCCACATTTTAGGCTTCAAACATAAAGATATGAAATTGTAATTTTTTGTTAAGAATCAACAACAAGTGGGACACAATCGTGAAGTGGAACGAAATTTTAAACTTTTTTTAGAAATAAAAAACTGAAAAGTGGGGCGTGCAAAATTATTCGGCCCCTTTACTTTCAGTGCAGCAAACTCACTCCAGAAGTTCAGTGAGGGTCTCTGAATGATCCAATGTTGACCTAAATGACTGATGATGATAAACAGAATCCACCTGTGTGTAATGAAGTCTCCGTATAAATGCACATGCTCTGTGATAGTCTCAGAGTTCTGTTTAAAGCGCAGAGAGCATCATGAAGACCAAGGAACACACCAGGCAGGTCCGAGCCTGAAATGTGGCAAAAGGTTGAAAAGTTCAAGGGGGCCGAATACTTTTGCAAGGCACTGTAACTTTCTCTAGCTGGATTTCCATTCAAAGGTTTTGCAAATGTTATGTGCAAATGTCGGCATAAAGAAAATGTGAATTAAGTCTTAACCGAATTAAGTTTCCATCCACTATAGTTATGCGAATATACTTTAGATCACATAGGTTCCCACGATTAGGTGTGGCATTGAAACAAGTAAAAATAGAGGAATTTAACAGAATAATCTTTACAGCCATTTAAAAACTTTTTATGGCTGCAGGTCGGAAACACCGGGCAGGATGAGTAGAGACCCACCTAATGAGGGCTGAAATGTGCGTGTGCACGCGTTGGTTGGCCCAGCAGTGCGCTTGACACAGCTGTCTTTAACACATCCCACATTCATTCATTTATGTTGACTATATGTTGATGTTTGTTTTGTTTTTTTTACTATGGACTTTTTCCATTCAGGTTTTTCTTTCTGCATTTAAAAAATTCGGAAAAAAATTGGTGGATGAAAAGCCTAATTCTGTTACACCAACCACCTGTATGTTTTCCTTCACTACAACCTCACCTTTGGCCTTCCGCTGGTGGCTCCACCCTCAGCTTTCATTTCTCTGCATATTCCACATACCCCCTGTAAACATGACCAGATCATCTCAATCTCACCTCTCTCACTTTGGCTTCAAACCATTCTATTTTCACTGCCCCTCTAATATGTTCTTTTCTAATCCTGTCCATCCTCATCACACCCAATAAAAATCACAGCATTCTCAACTCTGCCGCCTCCAGCTTTGCCTCCTGTCTTTTTGTCAGAGCCACCACCGCCAAGTCAAGGGACAAAACTTTTCAACATTAACTTTTTACTTTTGCAGATACCCTTTTATCTCAAATCAGTCATGCTACTTTTTGCCACCCACTCCACCCTGCCTGCACTCTCTTCTTCCCCTCTCTACTGCACTCTCCATTACTTTGAACACTCAACCCCAAGTAGTTTAACTTTTCCACCTTCACCACCTCCACTCCCTCCCTTTTATTCAAGCACATATACTCCATCTTGCTTACTGACTTTCATTCTCCTTCTCTCCAGTGTGTACTCCCACCTTCCCAGGTTTGCCTCAACCTGCTCCCTCATCTCACTGTACAGCACAATGTCATCCACGAACAGTGTAGTCCATGGACACTTCTGTCTGATCTCATCCATCAACCTGTCAATCACCGTTACAAATAAGAAAAGATTCAGAGCTGATCCTTGATGCAATCCCTCCTAAACCAGGAACCCGTCCATCATTCCTACAGCATACCTCACCACTCGACATTGTCCTCATACATATACTGCACCACCCTCACATACTTCTCTGCCACTCTCAACTTCCTCATACAATACTGCAACTCCTCTCTCAGCACCCTGCCATACAGTAAGCTTTCTCTATATCTACAAACACACAGTACAACTTGTGACCTTGTCATGAAACCATATTGCTTTTATAACCATATCATGGACTGTCATCTCTCCTATCAGCCTAGCTTCCACTACTCTTTCTTATGACGTTATTTTGTCAGCGAACAACTTTATGCCTCTGTAGTTACTGCAGTTCTGCATATCATCCTTATTCTTAAAAATCGGTACCACTACAATCCTTCTCCACTCTTCAGACATGCTCTCATTTTCCAGGATTTTGTTAAACAATCTGGTTAATAACCCCACAACCATCTCTCCTGAGCATGTAAATTCCTCCACTTCATTCGTCCATTCCTTCCTGCCATCTGGGTCAACTGACTCTACACTCTTCATAACTGTCCTCACTCCGTCTTTGTTAATCTACTCTACTTGCTCATTTTCTCTCTCATTTTCTTCTTTCATTAGCTGCTCAAATTACTCTTTCCACCTTCTCAACACACTCTTCTCCATTGTCAGCACATTTTCATCTGAATCTTTTATCACTCAAAGTGGCTGCACATGTCTTTCCAATGGGTCTTTCCAAGTTCTTTTCTCCTTCTTTAGTGTCCAATTTGTCATACAACTTGACATACCCCTTTCCCTTAGACTTTGCCACCTCTCTTTGTCTCACTCCACATCATCTTGTACTCCTATCTACTTTCTTCATCTCTTTGGCTATCCCAATTCTTTTTGTTTTTACCAACCTATTCCTCCTTAGACTTTCTATACTTCCTCATTCCACCACATGCCCTTAATCATCCTTCCTGTGTCCAGATATCACTGCAAATACCTACTTAGCTAACTTCCTCACCACTTCTGCTTAAGTTGCCCAATAAGCCAGCACCTGTCTCACCTTCTTCCTGAATTTCACACCCCAGTCTATCTTCTTCAACTTCCAATATCTGATCTTTGATTCTTCCTACAGTCATCCTATAGTCCATCATCCATTGTTATCTAGCTACACTCCTCTGGCAACAAATTTCACTCTTTAATGTTTTTAGCCACTTTCGCACCAAACATTTCTAGGGACAAATTTGGCAGGAACTATCTCCCACGAAACTCTCCTGAGAACTACATTTGTTCCAGTTTCTACATTTGTTTTTTCGTTTGCATTCACACTGTCAGTAGGAATGCTGTGTGATGCTGAAGTGATGTAAGCTTTGCAAATTTCACTTAGATTACTCAAAATTGTGTTGTACGTCCTCTGTCGCATGTAAGCTCAGTAAACCTTGGATTCACTGTCAATCCATCTGTCTGTGTTTTTTCTTTCATTATCAGCATGGAGATCTGTTGATTATATGGCTACAGATGTACAAGTATATTTAAATACGGCGGTTGATCTCAACCCAGGTGCTTGCATCTGGACCATAGAATACTCAGGGTTCCAATGCAATGACAGAAGACCCTACATTGAAGTAGGAGGTAAAAAAAAGTCCCTGTACTGTACACAGCATTCTGAGGGCTACAGTCGTTCTCAGTTCCCGTGGGCTGCACAAGTGAGAAAGGGGACAGAATCTTGCAAGGTGTGCACCTTCCTCCACTCTTATACATCACTCTGTGCTACTCGTTCTTCTTAAAATATACATTTTACTAACTACACCACCACTTGCCCACCAACATTCCTCTCCTTCACTCCTCACTTGATAAGCTCTGTTCTTTTCACCAACATGCCAACTGAAGTTTGCTCCAATAACAGCCCTTTCCCTGGGTACCATCTCCGCCACTTCATCTAACACACACCAGAAATCTTCTTTCTCCTCCATCTCTTATCCCACTTGCAAGCCATATGCCCTGATGACATTCATCATCACCTCTTCAGTTTCTAACTTCACACTTATTACTCTATCAAGACTCTCATCTCCAATACACTCTTAATATGATCTCTCTATATTATTACAGGTGGTGTGGTGTCTCAGTGGGTGTCTTGGGTTCAATCCCAGGTGGAGTGGCATGGGTCCTTTCTGTATGGAGTTTGCACATAATCCTTGTGTCTGCATGGGTTTACTCTGGGTGCTCTGGCATCCTCCCACAATCTAAAGACAGGTAAGTTAGTTGAATTTTAGATACTAATTCCAGTACTAAAGTTTTATACTGAACATATACTGATGAAATGTGTGCATCGATTTAACCTTGTTCCTGTCATGAATATAGCCAAGTGTGCTGATGTGATAATGTGATTTAGTTAAATAAACAAAATAAACAAACAAACCCCACCCCAGTTCTCCACCTATTCCTACCATGGTTAAACATTTTAAAGCCAGTGCTCCATGACTGGTTATCCATTTTCTTGTACACACAATATTTGTATTATATTTTTCAATATTTCAATATTTCTCATCTTCATCATATCAGTCAGCTTTCTCTATTTACCAGTAACAATGCAAACATTCAAAGTTCTAACCCTGACCTCCACACTCCTACAATTTCTTCAGTCCCACTGCCTCTGAACATACTTCCCTCTCCTTCTCCTCATCTGCTTAAAAGTAGCTAAGTTTCCACTGATACCCTGTGGGCCAACAGTACCAGTGGTGGCAGTTGGTAACCCATGGAAATACCAGACTGCTTTCTGATCCGCATATTTGATTTGGCACAGGGTTTACACTGGGTGCCATAAGTAACACAACTATCCCTATTTATCCAGGCTTGGGAGTGGCACCAGAAGTGCACTGGCACATACATCCCCAGTGACTAGGTTGTTATTGTATTTATTATTGTTGTGGTGTCATAGTTGGCAGAACAGGGAGGCGAATGCAGGAAGCCAATTCAAAAGAAGTTTAATAAAAAAATTACAGGAAAAAAGGCCAAGTTAATACAGTCCAGAGTTCAAAAACCATATGAACAGTCCTACCAGAAGATAATCCAAAACACTAGGCAAAAGCAGAGTTCAATGACCAGAGCAGAGTTCATACACGAAGTAGAAGACAGATACAAGGAATGCTCAGGATCAAAGTCGCGGAGTGCAGGGACGATGCAACTTCACACTAAACTGAGAAGAGTGGCATTTAAATGTGCAAGTGAATGATAATCTGAATGGATACCAATGTGTGTCTTGTAAACGGGTGAATTGGAATGATGGAGTGAATGACATGGTGGGAGTGATGGAGTAGTGACAGTGGTGCTGTACAGTTTTATTGTCTAATTGTTCCTTTTAAAATTATTACATGGTAGTTATAATGTTAATTCTTGGTTCCTATGGTAGTTATCTGGGGGAATTTGTTTGAGGTGGGACAGTGTGATGTGCACATTTGAGAGCGCACATTTTGTTTTATCCACCAGGGGAGGCTTGAGCTTCTGATAATAACATAACTCTTGGGGTTACAGTAATCCATACTTAAACGTAATTCTGTACAAGCATTGAACTGCATGAAATGTAGAGAAAATGGCATTGTATAGGGTGATCTTAAACATCAGGTTGCTAATGACAAACTTTGGCCAGAAGGCAGCAGGACGTTGACTGAGCATAACTTAATGATGGTGTGATTCTGTACCTCTGAGCAAATATGTAATATGTTACCACGAAGTACAATGGAAAGACTTCCATTTGGTCGGCAGCATTCCTTTCACCCATATTTAGGAATTTCCAAAGTCACACTTTAGCCCATGTGTACTGAACGTGCCATATTCTAAGCAGGTGATCTGCTAAGTAATGTTCCATGAGATGCAGTTTGGAAAAAGGAGGTGACTGGATTGATGTTTCTAAGAGGAAACCTGCTTGCCATTATCCTCCCAGGCTGGTAGGTGTTGGTTGATATGAAAGATTCAGGTGGAGATGGGAATTGATAATCGGGAGAAATAATTGGGAGAAAATGAGGTACTGCTACAGAATGAAAGGAACAATTTTTATTGTTAATACAGATCTGGATTTGGATTAACCATATGCTGTACACTGAATTGCAATGTGCCACACTGAGTCACTGAATCTTTCTTTTGTCCCATGAAACAATGTTCACATATTTATTCTCACTTTGTGAAGGAACTGTTAAAGGGAATACTCTGTAGCAAGGCCAGTGTCTGTTTGGTGTGTATTGACCCATATGGCAAAGTCCTAGTGATGCAGGAGTGGGGAAGGTTAGACCAAGTGCAGGACGGGAATGGAAAGACACATGGGACTAAATATTGATTGAGCGCTGACATTGATTAAATTCCCCTTGATTCACAATGACTGGCCACTACTTGCATGCATACAGATCTCCAGGTGTCCCACAAGAGAGCCTGTCTTTCTCCCTTTCTGTCTGTCTGCCTTTTTGTGTCTCTCTGGGAGAGATTGGGGGGCTCTCCTTTCACCTTTATGTCCTTTGTTTATTGTTGTCCTTTTGTCTGTGCTCGTCGTTCATCTTTGGACACTAGTCCGGATGTGGCACTGCATTTCTATATGTTTTGTCACTCAGGGTTTGTCAGTCGCCATTCAGTCATTCAGTATAGAAAAAAGCTCTGTTTTAATTAGCCTATTCAATCAGCTGTGCCGTCCACTCACTCTTTCTCTCAGTGACCTGAAGGAGGGTGTATGTATCCATGTGTGTGCCATGGTGAGGTAATGGGTTTCCATGGGGGGGAGAAGTGGGGAGGGGCGATGTGGGATGGACAAGTTCAAGGGCACATTCATGGAACATGGTATGCAAACTATAAAGACCAAAAGTTGATGATGGGGGTACGCTGTAGAAAAAAACAACCCCCATTACCTGCTTTGTTTATACAGATAGAGAATCCACTGTAAAATCTCACCATGCCGGATGTAATGCTTAACCTGGCAGAGGACATTCGAGGGCCATGCGGGCCTGAGAGATGAATCTGTGAAGGCAGACGTTTTATAGAAACAAATCACAATGATAATGTTACTAATGACATTTACTAGCTGCTATATATACTGATACCTATTATAACTTTCATAACTAAAATGAAGTATAAGGAAACCTGGGGATACATCAAGCATTCATGAAGCTGGATCTCCAAAGTGAGGTACGTCCTTGTCGAGTTCAATAAGAATGCACAGACACTGAAAGCACATCCGCATACATATACATACTCTTTCTGTCTCTGTGCTTTAAACACATCTCCCACACTCACAAAGCAGACTGCTGTTCTGATTTATATTTCTATACACTTAGCCATCACAGTGTGCATTATACATTAATCACAAACACATACCGACAGGAGTGTCGGATTGGATTTCAAATAAAAGCAGTTCAAATGGGTTTAGTGCAAAATATACAGCATTTTTTTGTGTCTTAGTCTTAATGGAGACTGATTTAGTATGGCATTTCTTCACTTCCACCCATTCCCTTTCTCTAAATACTTCGATAATGTATACTGACTTTATTGATCATAGAAGGCAGATCTGGCTCGTAGAAATGTATTAACAATGTAGAATATGTGGGCATTAAGGTGTTAAGTTATTTAGATGGCATATGGCATAGTACTCATGACATACTACTTTTTTTCCATAGATACTTTGAAATAGTTGTCATAAGGATCCAGAGGGGGGGGGGGGGGGTCATCTGATATTTTGAAATGTAATATGGGACTGTGGTGGTCCACCATTTAAAGTACTGGACTACTGGTCAGAAAGCCCAGGGTACAAGTCCCAGCTCTGCCAAGCTGCCACTGTTGGGTCACTGAGCAAGGCCATTAACCCACAATTAACAATAAAACAAGTCTGATAAATGATGTAGATGGAGAAATGTCTAATTACACCTGAGCCAGTTGGATTTTTTAATCTTTCATTTAAAATTGATAATTAAAACCTTTACATAGTGTATACTATGTGTATACTATGTAAATGTATATATGAGACTGTGGTAGCCTAGCGGTTAAGGTACTGGACTCTGGACCAGAAGGTCCAGGGTTCAAATCCCATCTCTGCCAAGCTGACCCTGTTGGGTCCTTGAGCAAGGTCCTTAACCCACAATTGCTTGGATTGTAAGACTGTACCAATTGTAAGTCGCTCTGGATAAGGGCGTCTGCTAAATGCTGTAAATGTAAATGTATACAGTATATCTTGAACTGTATACTGTACATTCAGAGTGTTGATTAATGTGTTTTCTTAACATACATTTCTTAACTTGTAAGTGACTGTTTGGGAGTTGGTGGCAAATTGCACTTAACGCTGTCCCCCTCTGCACTGTTTCTGCTTGAAGACAGAGATAAGAGCAATATTCAAAACCACACTACCACACTAAGTAGTATGTACTTATGGACATAAATAATGCTATTTTAACTATTTTAACATACTTTTTAGTATGACAGAATGTGTTTTTTTTGCCACAAATTGTATAAAATGAAGGAAATATCATTAATAGTATGTACGCACAGGATATTGTGATTACTGAACTAGAAATCTGATAACTCCAGTTTAAAATACCAGACTATGCTGTTTACAAGAGCACATGGATAATCAGATTGATGAAAAATCAGATAGTTATACAATTAGTGTATGCTCACTGCCTGAGTCTGCTGAGCTGAATATACTTTACACAATGTCAGAGTTTAGAAAAGTCCTAAACAGTTAGAAACCACATACAAATGATACTTTACTGTATATTATTTTGATAATGAAAACTGCAGTCTAAGTCTCCAGAAATGCAAACAGGTCAGTGATGTGACTACACCTAATAATTCATTTCAAACCTCTGCAAGAATTTCTAATCGTCAGAGTTACAGGGTCAGGCCTGCTGTTTCCTTTACAGTGAGAGTTAATACGTGTCCAGTGTTTACACTAATAAGGTGTCACGGTTCATTATATCTATCTGTTCCCTCATGCCTGCTTCCAGCTGCCCTTTCTTTACATACCCTCTATCAAGATGGTTGCCATGCCAGCCAGAAGAGATTTGCATGTGCATTATCTATTTAAATAAATTCTCATGGTTTATAACCACTATAATGTGTCTTGGCCAGGACCAGCTCATTGCTAATTTATAGTCAGTCTAGTGTGTCTCTGGCTGATGACACCACGTGAAGCATGGAGTCTAGACGACATTGAACCTACTGTCCATGGGGTAATTGTTTTATGCAAATGAAAACATCCAAGGGTGACATGTTCATTGTGCATTCGTGTAATTTGATTGAGGTGTGCTAGGACTCCTGGCACCTGATTCTGCCCTCTTTTTTGATTATTACTAGTGCTGATTTTTGGGTGCAGGACATTTGACTGTTTTCCAGCAGGGCTACATGAGTGATGTTTGGTCTGGAAGGTGCCACATGCCTCTACCTCATCTGCACAAACTACACATAAAGCCAGCCCATAGTCTATTCATAGTGTGATAGATTTATTCATGTGGCCAACAATTTGGCTGGATCTTGACATGCAGATTTTATATATTGAACTGAACTGTACTGGTAATAGCCACCCTGGTTTCCCTGCAAGGCCACAGAAGATGAGCCATGCTCTGCAGATTTTTACCTGGATGTCCTCGGGGCAGAGCTGATTCAGAGCGCCATGTGACATGGTGGCAGAGGCAGTGAGGTGCACCAAGGGAGGACAATAGAGGCGTCCTTGTGCACTATGGGAGGGGCATAGGGTGAAAAATAACATTTCAACTCAATTGTTTTTAGATGCGCATTGATATTGTAAACATCTGTCAGTTTATCTTGATCTCTCAACCAGTCCTGTTATATAACATTACTGAAAACGTGATAAATAAATATCCTTGTCCTTCTGAAAGTCCAAAAACCCCCTTTGAAATGGAGCTCATGCTGCACAGCAGAGTAGGCACTATCGGGAGGGGTGACCTGGTTCTCCTGGGAGAGGTGACGAACGACAGACCTCCTCAGTGCCTCGCCATGACCTTTCCTGCTGCCCTGCTCTGCATATGCAGCACACAAATAATGGCCCCTTTAATTATCAGAGTCACCATCATGCCATGGCCGGCCGGCTGATCATAAATCTTCCCAGAGAGCACAGAGCACTAGCGGCTATAAGGAGCATACCCAAATATGTCTGTCTGCTGAAGACCCCATGCCTGATCTTATGATCCAAAAGCCTGGTGGCTGGGTTATGCAGAACACTAATAGTCTCTCTCACTATCCCTTTTTATCTGTTGTTCTATCACATCTTCATATCACACACACACACCCACCCACCCACACACACACACACACACACACACACACAAGCACAAGCAAAGCCAAAGATGGACATAACTTGCACACTAAACTTCTGTGCCATGAGGCAAGGTCCTGCACCAAAGTCCTGGTTCCTCAAACATTCAACATGTCCTTTAGGTCTAAGCTAGGGTTAACAATAATAATAGTAATAATAACAACAACTACAACAACAACAATAATAATAATAATAACAATAATAGTAATAATAACAATAATAATAATAATAATAATTATTATTATTATTATTATTATCCTCCCTTACTCTTTCTGGGACACTGGAGATACCAGTTGATGAAATTTGTGGCTATAGGGGACTACCCAGAGAAGCACCTGATCTGCACCTGAGCACTCTTATGTTTTTGTGGAGAAAAATCATGCTTGCATGGCTTCCTGGTTGTACTGATTTTGTGGATTTTTTTGGAGTTGGGTGTGCTGACACAGTCCTCTCAATATGGCTGGGCCATAAAACGATAATGATCATTTTAACTAAATAACTGTTCCTCGATAGAATGATAAGACATGGTTGATACAATATCAATGAGAATGAGAATATCACTGCTCCGAACCAATCATGTGACTAGAATAAAGTTTCAGCCATGTCAGGTTAGGTTAACACACCCAGTAGCAGAGCTCAGTAGCAGCCAGCAGCAGCACACGTGCTAATGTTTGGGCTACTGCAGTCACACACTCCAGTATTGGGAGTGAGAAAAAAGATAAAATGATGAAAGACAATTTTAACAAAAAATCAAGCGACAGTGTTACAGATGAAGACATCCCAACGAACACAACCCAAGGCTCAAATGACATGGAGATTGTTGAAAAGAAAGAAGTCAGTAGTGTGGAGACATACTCACTGTACAAAAAAATGAGTCATTTGTGACTGAAATGTACATAATAGTTTCATCTTTCCACCAAAAGTATGACGAGATTTTTGCCACTGCTGGTAGACCTGTATGACAGTACGCTTTGATACACCTGCAAATTCAGCTACTTCCTATACTACTTCCTTTACTTCCTAAACTATGGACTTTGGCATACCCAAATGCAATCATGCCTTTTTGCCAATCATTAACATCTGCTTTGTGACTCATTTTCCACACATCAAAAGAGAAATTCACTGCACCGTGCCACCTCTTCTCAATCTATGAATCCCGTCGCGCAAGCAGGGATTTATAGCCTGAGCATCCTCGTGCAAGTTACTATGTCCTTACACATGCAAGGTCAGTAATTTTTAGGAGTATACAGTGGTGCTTGAAATTTTGTGAACCCTTTAAAATTTTCTATATTTCTGCATAAATATAACATAAAATATCATCAGATTTTCACACAAGTCTTAAAAGTAGATAGAGAACCCAGTTAAACAAAGGAGACAAAAATATTATACTTGGTCTTTTATTTACTGAGGAAAATGATCCAATATTGCATATTAGTGAGTGGCAAAAGTATGTGAACCTTTGCTTTCAGTATCTGCTGTGACCCCCCTGTGCAGCAATAACTGTAACTAAACGTTTCCTGTAACTGTTGATCAGTCCTGCTTAGAGGAATTTTATCCCATTCCTCCATACAGAACAGCTTCAACTCTGGGATGTTGGTGGGTTTCCTCACATTAACTGCTCGCTTCAGGTCCTTCCACAACATTTTGATTGGATTAAGGTCAGAATTTTGACTTGGGCATTCCAAAACATGAACTTTATTCTTCTTTAACCATTCTTTGGTAGAACGACTTGTGTGCTTAGGGTCGTTGTCTTGCTGCATGACCCACCTTCTCTTGAGATTCAGTTCATGGACAGATGTCCTGACATTTTCCTTTAGAATTCTCTGATGTAATTCAGAATTCATTGTTCCATCAATGATGGCAAGCCATCCTGGCCCAGATGCAGCAAAACAGGCCCAAACCTGTTACTACCACCATCATGTTTTCACAGTGAATGCAGTGTTTTCCTTTCTCCAAACGCTTTTCTTTTAAACTAAAAAGTTTCTATTTTGGTCTCATCCGTTCACACAAAACATTCTTGCATACCATTGTGTTGTTCAGTGTTCTTCTGATGGTGGGACTCATGAAACATTAACATTATCCAATGTGAGAGAGGTCTTCAGTTGCTTAGTAGTTACCCTGCGGTCTTGTGTGACTTCGCCAACTATTACACACCTTGCTCTTGGAGTGATCTTTGTTGGTTGGCCACTCCTGGGGAGGGTATCAATGGTCTTGAATTTCCTCCATTTGTACACAATCTGTCTGACTGTGGATTGGTGGAGTCCAAACTCTTTAGAGATGCTTTTGTAACCTTTTCCAGCCTGATGAGCATCAACAATTCTTTTTCTGAGGTCCTCAGAAATCTCCTTTGTTTGTGCCATGATACACTTCCACAAATGTGTTGTGAAGAGCAGACTTTGTTAGATTTCTGTTCTTTAAATAAAACAGGGTGCCCACTCCCACCTGATTGTCATCCCATTGATTGAAAACACCTGACTCTAATTTCACCTTCAAATTAACTGCCAATCCTAGACGTTCACATACTTTTGCCACTCATTAATATGCAGTATTGGATCATTTTCCTCAAAAAGTAAATGACCAAGTATAATATTGTTTTCTCATTTGTTTAGCTGGATTCTCTTTATCTACTTTTAGGACGTGTGTGAAAATCTGATGATGTTTTAGGTCATATTTATGCAGTAATATAGAAAATTCTAAAGGGTTAACAAACTTCCAAGCAACACTGTACAGGGGTTATTTAAAGTCTGACAAGAAGTAGAATAGCATGCACCATACTGTGTCAAAAGCATGTTGCCACAAAGGCAGGTAATACCACTTATCTTTTTCACAATCTGAAGCAGTGCCATCCTTTGAAGCACACATAGTACAAGACTTTACAGTTCCAGACCCAAGCAAGTGCTAGTGATCTTCCTAAAACAAACCTACACAACAACAACAGACCAGTGTCCTCTTTTTCCAATGCCATGCCGTATGACAAAAAGTAAATAAATAAAAAAATGCATGAAGAGACATAATGATATCACAAATAAATAAATAATTTATTTATCTGGCATTGACCAAAGAGTTTAGTTGGCCATTTGATTGTCTAGGGTGAGTACGCTTTTAAAAGAGTAGCAGCATGTAACACAGCATTCTGAATCAGATTTATACATATTAGAAAGGCAACTAGGCACTGTTATTATTATTATTATTATTATTATTGTTATATTATTATTATTATTATTATCATTATTATTATTATTATTATTATTATCATTATTATTAGTAGTATTATTATTGCTGGTGGTTGGTGTTGGTGGTGGCGGTATTATAGGGTTAATGAGCAGGTTATTTAAACAGCCACTAAATCGTTATCAAAGCAGTAATTTATTTCTTGTTATGTGCTACACACATTCTGTCTTCATTAAGTATTTAACAGCAGGTTCTATATCTCCAGAGACCTGTCTTACATAGTTCTTATGAAATACAAAGAGAGCAAAAGGCACACATAGGACACACACACACTGATACTCTCAGACAGTCTCTGAGCACTTGCACTGGTCTTATCTCGCAAAGAAATCAGAAGAGAGAGAAATGTTGCGGTCCAAGTTTTAAATTTAATTTCATGCTGGATTTGCGGTGCTCATCTGAATTGCATGTGAGCTGATTGTAATGGGTTTCACTCCACAGCTCCTGGAGAGACAGAGCACAGTTCTACTGCCCATGACAGGATCTTTGCAGCTACTGAGACACCTTGGGGGGGTGGACAAGGGAGGGAAGGGGGAATGGGGTCATTTCTCACAAGGTCATGGTTAAATCTGCCCCTAAACAACTGACCCAGACAGCTCACCCCATTCAGTCCAGTGTTCATTGCTGCTGGAACTGCCATTCCCACACAGAAAGTGAAGAAGAGCATGTTTCCCATCCCTCAGTCAGGACGGGAGCACACCAGAGGCATATAGATTCTGTCAAACCATAATTCTGTGTTTACGTTAATCATGAACTTAAGCATCACGTTAGATGTAATTTGCTGGTAATCGCAATCAGCATGGCCCAGTTTCCACCATTCGTTGTCTGTAATGGCTTACACCGTTCAGAATCATGGTGGTTTAACAGTCTATCCTAGAAGCCCTTGGTACAACAATGAGACCTAGGACAGAACAGTTTAAATCATATACATTAGCCATTCCACCTAATCGGTGACATTTCTGTCCATATATATATATATATACACACAGTGGGGCAAAAAAGTATTTAGTCAGCCACTGATTGTGCAAGTTCTACTTGGAAAGATGAGAGAGGTCTGTAATTTTCATCATAGGTATACTTCAACTATGAGAGACAAAATGAGAAAAAAATCCAGGAAATCATATTGTAAGATTTTTAAAGAATTTAATTGTAAATTATGATGGAAAATAAGTATTTGGTCAATAACAAAAGTTCAACTCGATAGTTTGTAACATAACCTTTGTTGGCAATGACAGGGGTCAAACGTTTCCTGTAAGTCTTCACCAGCTTTGCACACACTGTAGCTGGTATTTTGGCCCATTCCTCCATGCAGATCTCCTCTAATATTCATTATGAATAGTTAAATAAGTTGTTAGATTCAATGTTGAAGAACTATAGAAAAATTACGTTTAATAGCAAATGGCACCCATTTCGTGGAATGACTCATACATTGTCTCAAAATAGTGTTATCCCAATTGTGGCTTCAGAACTACCCAAAGGTTCAGCATATGAGCACTTGTGCAAAAGGTAGACCAAAAAGGCATACAGACATTTTAAGAGAGTGACATGGAAAGACAATAAACAGAGATAGCAGACACAGTTTGACCAGAGAGCAAGAGGGGATAGAGGGAGCGAGTGGAGTGGTTGGCTGCTGAGTGACAGAGATGAATAGCAGTGCTATGGGGCGGAGTGGCCTGGCCTCCTGCTGACCCCACTCTGACCAGTGTGGAGATTCAACAGCACAGAGTAAACACACTGCTGGCCTTGTCAGAGACGAGGCCCCGGGGCTGGTTTATATCACAAACACATTAAACTCAGAACAGGAACCTACACGGCAAGACCCAGAAAGAGAAACATCAGGGGACAGCACAGAATTCTTGAGCTGCTTTACAAGACACATTTGTGCATTTGTGTGTGTGTGTGTGTGTGTGTGTGTGTGTGTGTGTGTTTGTGAATACTGGTTCATTCGTATTTTATTCTGTGTTTGTGTTTATATCCACTGATGTTTCACACATATGAATATTGGGCATTCTGATAGGCTTATCCCCTCATGTGCTACTTTAAACAGTTACAGTTACACTTATATATATATATAAAGTGTAACTAACTGTTTAAAGTAGCACATGTGGGGATAAGCCTATCAGAATGCCCAATATTCACACCGGGGCCGCTGCATTTGACCAGTCATCAATGTTCAGTAAGGCAAATGCTAGCCCAGTCTTAGTCAACAGAAGGCTAAGAACAATGACCCAGTTTTTTCTTTGGTGAAAACATGTCAAAAGTTCTCAAAACACTGCCTACAGGGAAAATGTGCCTTTGTAACCAGGAGTCTCTAACATATAAACAAACCATCAACATGTCAAGAACCAATAATAATCTAAGGGGAGGAACTGTCTGCAAATGATTTTCTTCTCTTCTTCACCCCCACCCAAACTGTCCATCTCTGCTCATCGCACATTTTACTTCTAACATCTAGACAGTTGTACAGTAAAGTAAAGCAACAAGGCGGCCAATTACAGAGGTTACAAGCAGCACAGCAATTAAGGAAATGTACAGGTGAGCAGAGTTCAGGAATTAAAAAATGCAGTCCAGAACAGAAAGCCCTGTAAAAGTATGAGTCATCATTTGTGAACAGTAAAGTTGGTTCAAATGGCTGTGTCAGTGATAAGGCGGCATTTTTATGTGAAAACTAGGTTGCAGCTTGCGTGAAATAATTTACTCACACTAGAGGCAAACAGCTTCACATTAAGGTGATTGTTTAACCCTTTCTTGTGGTGTTTATGGCTTACTGACAGTGTGCAAGGCTGAAAAAACACCGCTGATAATGCGGGCCATTTCAGAGGTTGCACACCTGCACTCAGAGGTCACTCTCGTTCACCCAGAAAGTCACACATCATTTAGACAAAGACATTCAAGTCATGCTGAACTCGGAGATGGCTTATGGCTTTGGGATGGCTTATGGCAAGTACGGGACGTGATCTTAATTTAGGGTCCTACTCAAAAAAATAAATTGTTTCACAGCTGTCCAAAACTTGACTTAGAGGTGAGGTGGCTAGTGAAAGAGATTCATCCACACTCTGAAGGAGTTCTGCTACATCCATTGACCTCTGCTGGACAAGGACTCACTGTATACACACAGGGGGTAGTAAGGTATCCAGAGAGGCAGGAGACAAGGATGATGTATTTGGGAGGGTGGAGCAGCTGTCCTGTTGGGTTAGGGGGCACTGGAACCTCAGCGACCTGGATTAATAAAGAGAAACGACTGTCCCCTGACACGCATACTGACTGAGATAGAGAGCAAACACACACACACACACACACACACACACACACACACACACACACACACACACACACACACACACATTTGTCTTGCTATTTTAGGGAGGACTTTCTATTGACATACAGTAAATGACAATTATTACGGCAGCTAATTAATGCTACACCTACACCTTCCCCTAACTGAAACCACAACCCCAGTAAACTAAAGCAATTCTTTTGACTCTTAGTTTTTCTGATAATAGATGCCATTTTCTAAAAAAAAGCAAGTAAAGGAAAAACTGTCCCCACAAGTGAAAAAAAAAAATTATATATATATTAAAAAAAAATATATATATATATATAAAGCAAAAAAAAGCAAAAAGAGTCAAAAGCAAAATATCTGACTCTTGGTTTTTCAAAAGAAAGTTGCAGTTTCTGTAAAAAACAAAAAATAACCAAGCAGTTAAGTTTTGGGGACCAGCAAAAGATCCCCATTATGTCAAAAATATCAGACCTTTCTATCCCTGTGGGGACAGTCATACATACACACTTGTCTTTCTATCATTGTGATGATTTTCCATTGGCACAATATTAGTGTAGCTAATTAATGTTACAGCTACTCATAATCCAAATCTTATTAGTAAATTAAAGCAAATTTTTAGGATGTTAAATAAATTTTTTTTGTAAAAGGAAGATCTACAAAATGTCCCCCTGTGGTAAAAAAAATATATCAGACCTTTTGAGCCATTTGGTTCCCACAATGATATATAAACGCAGACATAAACACACACACACACACACACACACGCACACACACACAGCCCCTGGCTCTGGCCTGTCCTACCTTGATTAAGTTACAGTAAAGGAAAGGAGGGGTAGTAGTGATGTGTTTATACTGTACGAGTGTGTTTCTGTGCTTGCCAGGACACTCTCATCTGCTCTCTTGCCATGTCCTGCTCAGTATTTAATCTATCGCCCTGCACTGGCACCAAAGTCAAAGGACACAGAGCTTCATGGGTGGTGAGGCAGATGAGGCCTGGCTATGAGCCTTATTATATCCAGGAAAGGCTATGTAACTGTGCATGGGCTGGCTTTTGATAATCAATAATCTCCTTTTACTATTTCTACATACAGAAATTGTCACACACTACAATTTACATAGCCTTTTTTTGCTCCAGTGGTCATATTTCAACTAACTTGTTGTGCTTTTTTCTATCCCAGGAACCAGAGCCAGTTTTAGCTCCTTGGCTGTAGTCCTAAGAACCTATTCAGTAGATTTTCTGAAGATAAAAACCGGTGTGAGACTTATAGTGCTAAGCAATGCTAATTGGTCAAAATCCAGCTTTACAGCATGACTGCCCATCTTAACTGGTATATATAATATAATTTTATATCAGTTGTGGTGCAGTAATATTCATGTGTATACGTTTTATTTATACGAGTTTCTCAAACCACTGGCAGAATAGATTCAGGTTCTGCTAGTTTAAAAGGTTCATTATTGTTACTCTCCGTGTCACCTCACAGCTCCTGAGATCAGTTTGATTCCTGGCCCAGATTCCACCTTTGAGGAGTTTGCATGTTCTCCCTGTGTCTGTGTGGGTTGTCTCTAGGTCCTTCAGTTTCCTTCCACATTTCAAATATATGCATAGCTCAGTTGTAAGTGAGGGTGTTTACAGTACATGGCCTTAATAATCAGATAAATGTATAAAATCAGATTTTGTAAGTAATCCGATCCGTTCAACCAGTATACATGCACTTCAGTAACCAGATAACGGGAAACCTCCAGGTTTAAATGACTCAGGCAATAATCGGATTTCACCTTTCCAACCAGCCTATAATCTCACAGAAAGATGTGATGTAAACCTCAAACTTTAATATTAAATTATCAAATTCTTTATTCTTCAGAGTCTCCACAAAGTCCACTTAGCGGATGGTGTATTAAAACAGGGTTTCCAGATCCTGTGAGCAAATTCCTCACCAGATCCATGTAAATAAGCCCAAAAGAAGTGAAATCTGTAAGAATAAGCAGACCTGGCAACCGCATTCTCTTTCACTAGCCGCTGGACTGAGAAACATGATAGTAATCGGACTATGGGGATACATGAAATCTGATTACTGAAATAAAATCCAGCTCTCTTTATCTGTTTTCTTAATCTGATTTCTAGGTCGGAGTAAGCTGTATACATGACCACTTGATTAATCGGATAACTGCAGAAATCTGTGATCAGATTGTTAAGTGCATGTGAATGCGCTCGCCAAGTTAGTGTGTGTGCATGTGTTAAAATATTCTGCCACAACACAGTTTACATATAGAGTTTCAAATGTGTTATATATTTACAGTGTTTCACTTGCAAATATTTCAGTATGAGAATGGAATCCTTAAAATCCACATTAAACCTTGTAAAAGCTTATACAGCTGTACACTTTTTCTACTCAGTGTTATAACACTGGACTTCTAATCAGAGGGTTGGAAGATCAGTTCCTGGCTCTAACTAGCTCCCACTGCTGGGCTCTTGAGCAAGGTCATTACCATTCACCTACGTAGCTCAGCTGTAAGCTGCCGTGGAGAATTACATCTTTTAAAGGCTACAACTGTAAATAAGACTGTATAAATGAGAGTATATATTTACCAGCTTGCCTGCTGACCCTAAAGTGTAGGTCAGCAATGGTGAGTGGAGCTATCTAGTGAACTGGGCAGTAAATTTTGAAGAGGTCACACCCCTGTCCAGCTACACTCAACTGTAAACAAGTAGAAAGGTTAGCGCTGTTTTCACCTGACACTCTCTTATCTCAGTGGAGGCAAAGGACACAGAGCAAAGAACACTGACAGCAACCATAAAGAAGAGCATTTGTGAGTAGTCTTTTATCGACCCTTTTTGTTGTGTTTACTTGTATTATTTATATCTTAATGTGTCTGTGTGTGTAGCCCTGTGTAAAAGATTGTGTCTCAGAAAATGTATTTGGTAAATCAATCAATCAAATCAGCTCATAACCCATGCAAGCAAAACAATTCCATGTACCCTGCTGCTACTGATATATTCAGATCAGTCCCACACACAACACACTTACTCACTTTCCAGACCATCTCACACACACACACACACAATTCCGTTGCAGTTTGTTAACCTAGAATCTATGGTGAATCTTTAAGGTTTGTACGTTTGTAGTCTTTAGATGTCCTTAGGATGTCACTCGACTCTAATGTGTCCATCGGTGGAAAGCAGCCAAACTTAAGACCACCATGAATAGGGAGAAGATGCAAACTCCACATTGGCAGCAGCCTCGCCTGCCTCTCTGCTGTGGTGACAATGCTATTTTTTTTTTTAACGTCTGAATAAAACATGTCTTAAACCTGAAGTGGTGCAAGTTATTTTATTTACTTAAGTTTGAAATACAAATACTTATGTAACATATCAAGCATTATTCTCTTTTTAATTTCATGTATTATTCCCACTCATCCTTTCCAGGGTCATGGATGTCCAGCAGCTATCCTGGAGAACATAGTGCTCACCCATATGTACGTGGGATCCTGGTCCATAGCAGGACTGGTGAGAGTCACTGTTGCCGTGCAGGGGGACGATCCCCCTACCAGCCTGTCCTCCAACCTCTATCTAGTAATTAATTCATTAATTCATGTTTATACCAGCTTATTTCAACTCACGGTCTGGGGAACTTGGCCTTACCAGCAGCACAGGGTGCAAGGTGGAAACCAACTCTAGACAGGCAATTCATCGCAGTCAGGACTTTCCATTTACATGCCATGAAACATTACTGCAGCTAATTAATTCTACCCCTACCCTTAACCTCAGTAACATAAAGCAAACCTTTTGAAAGTTGCCATTTTTTTTTTTAAATAGCAAAAAAAGTAGTGAAGACTAGAAAAAACGGTCCTCACAAGTGAAAATTTAAGGTTTTCCTAACAGTATAAAGACATTTGGTCCTCACAAGTATAGCAAGACAAAGTACACACACACAGACCCACTCACACTGGGACACTATAGATGTGGATTAACGATGTGGATTAATGATGTGTAGAACATTGGCGGAAACCAGAGTCCCAGCTCGGGAATCAAATCGTGGATCTCTTGAGATGTGAGGTAGCAGCGCTAACCTTTGCGCCAGCACGCCACCCTTAATTCCTATCTAGACATACTAAGTTCTGTCTCAGTCAGGCCAACATGTACAAGCAGGCTTAATATAGTTATTCATGCCTCTCTCACACATACACACAGTTCCACACAGTTGTCACTAGTGGAAGGTTCTCCTTTAAAGTGTGTGTTTCTGCGAAGTTTCTACCAGCTAGAGATTCATTACTTCTTGGCCTCTTGCTGTCTGTCTCCATGTTTGCTGACTGCTTGTGGAAAAAGCCATTTAGCCCGTTGAATGTCAAGGTTAGTGTGCGCTGTCCTTGTCATCAGTCTCGGCGGCAGAAGGTCAGGGATAAGCTTTCCTCAAATGGCCAGCGTCAAACAAAAGGGAGGCTGACTTAACTGGCCCAGAGAAAGAAGACCTTCTCTCTCAGTCGATAAACAATCCACTGGGCAAAGGCTCTTGGCAGCATTAACCCATGCACTGCTGTCCTTATATGAGTATGTCAGAGAGAGAGAGAGAGAGAGAGAGAGAGAGACGGAAACAAAATAGGAGGACGGCCACTACTGTGGAAAATACCACAAGGACAGGGACTATGCAGATATACCACATCATTTAACTTTTAAGCATAAGGCAGCTTATTGTAAACATGTAATCATCAATCATCAGCAGCACTGATGAGAGTGACATAACAGGAAGAAGTGATTGTTAGTAATAAGGTGAACATATTGCATTCTGTCAGTTCGATCAAGTAGACAGACGTCTATCTTCAGCACCTCTAATCCAAACATGCATGAAAATGTCATCTCCCTCATGACTTGAGCCTCATCTAACTGCAGGCCTCAATTTGAAACCCATCCAGCTTGCTCTTCATGGACATGGAGTCATATAACAGGAAAATGCCGGACAAATATGAGGCACTGGTCGGTTCTGTCGTATGACACGGCCGGTGTAACACACACAACCAACTGACATTCCAGATCTTTCACCGCCTTACATCTTCACAATTCTGTGTGAGTAGTGTCAGATAAATTCTACACTGAAATCTACACTGAAAGGGGGACAACTACAGGGAAACTTCAAAAAGCCTTACCTGTCTATAACTGGGCCCTCTTCTGGAGCTCATTTGATGTGGTGGGTAATTAAGGTGAGGAGCATCCCGCAGACATGAGGCACAGTCTGAAGTCCTTCATCACACTCCTCTTATTTACTTATTTATTCATCTATGCCCTGCGGGTAAACTGACCTTAAAGTAAATTTAAATGAATTGTCTCACTCTCTGATGGATAATGGGCTAAAAGAGACAGCATCCCATCTTCAGGATGAATATATTTGAATATGTTTAGGCACTGCGATTATGCTTGTATACAGGTAAATTTCAGGTCACTGCCTGAGAGTGTAATATGGAGTAGAAATGAAATTTCTAATTTCTTGACCACCTTGGAACTTGTTAAATTCAGTTCTTGACGCATTTTGACCAGAAAAATTTGTCTTGGTACTCGCCGTACCCGCTTAAACTTGTATGAATCGAGCCATGTGACTCGTTTCAGCCGAAACTCGATTCACTATTCACGATTCACAATTCAGTACACAGTCTCACAATTTCTCTTTCCCTTTCGCAGTGATCTGCGCTGTGTTTATAGTTTTTAGTTATTTTTGCATCTACAGTACTGTATTCTTAGTGCAAATAAGTCTCCACTAACCTAAAAAGGATAGTATTGACAGCCAACCATAATGGAAATTCTGTCCTTAATCTCCAGAACGCAGTCTGTGCAGTTAGCATTAGCATTATACAAGCTTTCTCTTTCAATCCATTACTCACTAAATTACATGAGATTTTTCAACACTTTATTGTAAAATAAGCTTCATTACTTCGGTCAGCTGTAGGTTAATGTTAGTGTTTAAAACAATAACTTACTTATCATTATTTTTCATAGTATCCTTTCCATATCTCCACTGTCATACATCTGGAACGAATTAATGACGAGAACTGAGGTACCACTGTACTGAGCAGCAGCAGTTGTAATCAAAGTAGTGGAAAAACATACATAGAACACAAAATGTTAAACAAACTATTCCCAAATGGTGTGCTTCCAGACTACCTGAAGTATAAGGTCATAAAATATAAACCACTTCAAACAGACGGGTTTGCACTATATTTCTTCATTGATCATCCTATTCGGGAGGAGAAGGGTATTATGCTGCTCTATAGCCAATTCTGCCCATTGGCACTGGTATTTTTTGGGACTCTGTTCACTCTTCCTACTATAGGTCCCTTTGCAGAGTGACTGAAAAACCAACATAACTGATTTCTGTCTTGATGCATACTCAATAATCCAGGTGAGAAAATCCCAGAAGTTGAATCAGTTCATCTGGACATGACATCTAAGTGACTTCTTCACTCTCAGTTAGTTGGAAAACTTCCCCAATCTTATATACAGCACATTTGCCTAATGACCTAATGACCGGCACCACTACATAACAATGACACCGATGATCACTTTAATATCCAAATTGCTATATCCATTAATGACAATGGCCACATGTGTCATTCACACAGGATTGGGGAATGGCTCAGATAGCTGCATTGTAAGATGGTGAGAGGTGTACTCTGAGACCCCCTCCTTGGTTCAGGTATGGGCGTTCCCTTTTTACAAAAATGGCTTCTTTTACTCCAAGTTCAAACCAGTATTTCTCCTTATCAAGGATCTGCACGTCTTCATCCTTGAAAGAGTTGATTGTAGGTGGGTGTAAACCACGGAGTCCTGCCCTGATGAGGTAGCTCTTCTATGTTGTGCCACCCGTTCACCACTGGTTTACACTTATACTGATTGTTGTTCTCTATCTCTTCGACTGCTGGAGCACTGTTTGAGAGTCTTACCAGCTTTGACAAAGGCCCAGTTCAGATAACCACATTAGCTCAGGGCCTGCTTAATGTGAGATTCTCTCCATCCTTGGCCCCTGTGTCAGTGGAGATGCTATCTGCTCAATGGTACAGTGTCTTGATGACTCCTAATTTGTGTTCCAATGGATGATGAGAGTCAAACATTAAGTACCGATCCCTATGTGCTGGCTTATGATAAACATCGACTTTCAATTATCCCCCATCTCCAATCACAACTTCACAATCCAAGAAAGCTAACTTGTCATTCTTCATATCCTCTGGTGAACTTGATGTGTTTGTCCACTGAGCTGATGTGGTTGGTGAAATGTGGTCCTTCCTGAGATTTCATTTTAATCCAGTGCCAATGGCTTGGTGGTGTCCCTGAATAGGATCTTAGTGTCTTCTTTTCCACTTCTTCCATATACAAGTTGGTCATGATAGGTGATACTATAGTACTGCCCTCTGTATGTGAAATAGGTGGAGAAGCAAACAGAAGAAAACAAGCCTGGACCGAGTTAAGGGTGCTTCTATTGCTGAGAGTGGGGTCATTCTGTAGTTTCATTCGAGCTACCTCTACTGACTCAGCAACTGGAATGCACGTAACCAGAGATGTGACATCTTACGAGACCACTGAGATCATCCATCTCCATAATGACGTCCCTCACCTCATCCACAAAATCCATAGTGTTCTGAATGTGATGATCTGTGCTGTATACCAACGGATAGGGGGCTACCAATGGGTGCTGCCTACCAACCGAGGAGAGGGCCTCAGAGTATACCTCTCGCCATCTTACACCCCCGATATCGCAGCTATTCCCCAATGTTGTGTGAATGGCACACGTGGCCATTGTCATAAATGGTTATGGCAATCTGCATATTAAACTGATCACCGATCCCATTGTTATGTAATGGTGCTGGTATCGCTCATTAGGCAAATGTGCTGTATAGAAGATTCTAGAAGAAGTTTTACAATTAGCTGAGACTGAAGAAGTCACTTAGATGAGTGACGAAACTTTTCTCCCACAAAACCTTATGTCCAGGTGAACTGATTCAACTTCTGGGATAACTGATTTCTATTCAACAAATTGCTACACATCGTCTATATTGTCTACGTCCTGAGGAAACAGCAGGATGAATGGCTGAAAAGTTTGAAATAATTATCAGTGCAAACACAGCTATTCCTAAGAATGTTTCAGGATATGAATTTTAACTCCTCCCATTGTTTAATTTTTTCATTTGAAATACATTTGGCTGACCCTCCATAAATTTAGATTTTTTAAAAACACAAGCATAGCAATTGTAACATTGCTATTTCCCTATTTCGTCATTACAGACTGCCTGGACTAAAATTCTTCTCGTTGCTATAGTAACATTTACAATAAACGGCGGTTCCATTGTGGTTGGATCAGATTACACATAGTATATAGTGGTGCTGGGAAAGTTTGTGTGGAACCCTTTGTAGAATTTTCTATATTTTTCTGCATAACTATGACCCTAAAACATCGGGATGGTAGGGGAAACACAGGGAGGGCCCGGCAGGGCATCACGCGGCGGGGGGGCGGGGCCGTGGTCTTGGATGCGGGGTGTAATGTGGGGGAGGGGTGGGGGGTGAACTCGCGGCGCCGCGGGGCGGGGAGGAAGGGTGGGGACGACTGGGGAGCGGGCCTTGGGAGGGCCAGTGTTGGGGCTCTAGGGGTGAGCGGGAAAAACAAGGATGATGGGCGCAGTGTAATAATCATAAAAAAAAAGGGCGATGGATGGCGCCATTCGCCGGTGTCGTGCCCGACCGTCACGGGTCGCGTTGTGTCGCACGGGGGCCTGGATTCGCGCTTTTTGTTATATAACTTGGTCATTATTAATTGAGGGAAGAAGGAAAAGGGGAAACAAGAAAAGGGGAAAGAGGAAAAAGGAAAAGGAAGGAAGGAAAAAGGGGGAAAATGAGTGATCCAATATTACAGTCCTAAAAGTATGTATAACGAGAACCCAGTTAAAAAACAAACGGAGACAAAAACACTATTATACTTGGTCATTATTAATTGGAGGAAAATGATCCAACACATTACATATTAGTGAGTGGCCAAAAGTAATGTGAACCTTTGCTTTCAGTAATCTGTTGTGACCCCATGTGCAGCAATTAACTGCAACTAAATGTTTCCTGTAACTGTTGATCCAGTCCTGCAACACCGGCTTGGAGGAATTTTATCCCATTCCTCCGTACAGAACAGCTTCAGCTTCTGGGATGTTGGTGGGTTTCCTCCTCACATTAACCTGCTCGCTTCAGGTCCTTCCACAACATTTCGATTGGAATTAAAAAGGTCAGGACTTTGGACTTGGCCATTCCAAAACATGAACTTTATTCTTCTTTAACCATTATTTGGTTGGTAGAACACAACGACTTGTGTGCTTTAGGGTTGTTGTCTTGCTGCTGCATGACCCACCTTCTCATGAGATTCAGTTTTCATGGACAGGGGGGGGGATGTCCTCACATTTTCCTTTAGAATTCTCTGACATAATTCAGAATTCATTGTTCCATCAATGATGGCAAGCCGTCCTGCCCAGATGCAGCAAAACAGGCCAAAACCATGATACTACCACACCATGTGTTCACAGATGGGATACGGGTGGTTCTTATGCTGTGAATGCAGTGTTTTTCCTTTATGTTTGTCAATGTGATGACAATCAGGTGTGAGTGGGCACCCTGTTCTTTAAATAAAACAGGGTGCCCACTCACACCTGATTGTCATCCCATTGATTGCAAACACCTGACTCTAATTTCACCTACCTATTAACTGCTAATCCTAGAGGTTCACATACTTTTGCCACTCACTAATATGTAATATTGGATCATTTTCCTCAATAAATAAATGACCAAGTATAATATTTTTGTTTCATTTGTTTAACTGGTTCACAAACGCTTCTAAAAAATTCTAATATTGACATTTAAATCCCTCCATGGTCTTGCTAAACTCTATCTCCGCAAAATAGTCCATCACTACACTCCTACTTCATGGGTGGGAAATCCCTTGCTGTGGCTGCTCCCACCTTTTGGAACTTTCTTCCACCATCTGTTTGGTCTGCTTCTACCCTTCTGGAATTTAAATCATTATTATTATTATTATTATTATTATTATTATTATTATTATTATTATTATTAACTAATTATCTTTAACTACTTTTAGGACTTGTGTGATGTTTTAGGTCATATGTATGCAGAAATATAGAAAATTATAAAGAGTTCACAAACTTTCAAGCACCACTGTACATGCAGACAATTTTAATCAGATTGTTGAGCCTAGTGTGCATATAAACAGTGCACCATTGGAATGATTTCAGTTGGATTGACAAAAATCTGTGTAGCTAAAAAGACCATTGTCTTCTGTGGAATACTGACCTTTATCAATGAGAAACTTGCTGTAATACATTTGTATATATTGAACTCTTTGTCCATGTCCATGTCAAAAAGATATAAAGTATAAAGTAGTTCTGTGACAGGACATAATGGCATATAGTACACAATAGTACTTTGTAGATTGAAAGATACTTTCAGAATCATATGGAAACACCAGCTGTGTTTGCATCCCTGTCAGAGGTTAAAGGTTACCCCACAAAAATATTTAGAAATCATCATATGTACTTTTTTTCGTTATAGGTATAGCAGTCAAAACATATTTTTATAGAACACTTTCATGAATTATGTGGTCAAAGTAGTGTTGTGAATGAAGACATGCAGTAAATCTGTATTCATCCTTGGAGGGTTGTGATTAGTTTTTCAGAGAGAGGAATTTGTGGTTTTGCATTAACAATACAGATACATAACCTGAACATGCCTTAGTTTAGGCCTGATCATGCACAGAAGCCACAAAACCTTAGGGAAAGTGTAACTAGAACTACTTTTATTGTATTATTCAGGTGTTGGAAAATGGTGCTTAAGAAGAGCTTCTGTAGTCAGGCTCATTACAGTACTGTTAGTATCGCAGCTGTTAGATTGCATTTTTTTATTTTATTGCACATTTTAACAACTTCTCTTGTACTTCAAAGTGTGTTTTGAGTCAACTGATTTGTTTGCTAAGAAATGTGTCTAAATAATTATCTATGGTAATAACTCACTCACACTTAGGTCTTAGAGCTTAATTGAATTGTTAGGCCTTAATCCAAGTCAGGTGTAGCCAATTTCAGAGCTTAATAAATTCTGTGACCCCCTCAAGCCTCTCATGGTGTTGTGCTTACAGTTAATAGCCATGGGATCCTCCAAGCAGAAGGCTAGGGACATAAAAATAAAAATAATTTACTCTTGCAAAAAAGATGATGCTATAAAAAGGATATGCAGAATGTTTACGTCTTGCGTTTTTTTTGTGTGTGCAAAATCTCATTAAGAGATCAGGTGATCTATGAGGACATGACCAATAAAACTCTCTGATATGACCACTCATATATTGGTACTAGTATGTAAAGCACAACCCACAGAAGTTGACACTGCTTCAGGACATAGTTAACATATGGCTTCCTTTTTTGCACAGCAAAGTTTTAAGTTTGTGAATGTAACTATGTAATGTAAGTGAATCCTTGCCCATGTGGGTCTATCAGCTATTGATGAATGACGGCAGTGCCATCTGAGTGATCAGAGATCATGGGTCTTAGTCAAGGCTTGCAAACTTTCCCTTTATACACTGAAATGCTTCCAGATTCTTTGAATCCATTTAGTGATATTATACACTATAGAAGTATGCAAATCCTTCTGTTCTTTGAGGAACACTGGTTTTAAGCATTTCAGTTTTTTATTTGTTGACAAACTGGAGATCCTCGGCCCATGATTGCTCATCAAAGACTCAGCCTTTCATGGATACTGCATTTGTACCAAATCATGATTCCAATCACTCGTTGACTGACTGAAATTCACACTAAATGTGGACTGAGTAGTGCCATAGTCCTATAAACAATGGTACGGCACTACTCAGTCCATATTTAGTGTGAATTTCACTCTATGGTGATTTGCTATCATTAAATTGTTACCTGAGCTTCTGATTACTCTGTTACCCAGATATTTTGTTACCTGCAGTTCTAGAATGAAATGTTGCTGCCACAACAATTCCGGAGAGACAGCTGATGCTGCAACAGTTTTGATAACCACAGTTCCCAATATCGCTGTATTTCCTAAGACTGTGCTTCTTGCCAATTCCTGTGGCCACCACTGCCAACTTTGCCATTCCTTTGACTGCCATTTTTGCTGTTCCAGAGGAGCATTTCCTAAGGACGCAAGCTCTACCACTCCAGTTCTGGAGTCCGTTGCCACTGCTTCAGTTCCAGTGGTAACACCACCTGACTTCACAGCTCCTGGGGTCATTAGTGCCCCCACAACAGGGTCCAGCTTCTCCATCTTCAGGAATCCTATGCCAATGTCAGCACAGGTAGCCCCTACTCTGGGGCTACCATGGCAGATTATTGGGTCCCTTCAACCACGGTGACTCCTTCCTGCTCTGGCTTCATGGGCAATACCCTTGTTCATATCGTTATTGTCCCACTACTGTTTTGGCCCCCATTTTTATTTTAATTTGTCATCTTGAGTGAGTAGTGTTGTATGGAGACGTGTGGTGGGTGGACAACAACATCCATTTTGTTTTGTGTTACTGTGTGTCACACGTAATACTGTACAGTCTATTTGTTTCTTAAGAACTTAATGTTTCATTGTTTTTCTTGACCACTGCAGGCATACTCAGGAATGATAAGCAAATGCAATACTTCAGTTTGGGTTCTAGCATGTATAATGGCATCTTTTTTTTCTCTGTAGAACTGCCATGCTGGTTGGTCATGGTGCCCTTGGGGGTATCAGTCCATGCTGGTCTCAGTAATCTTCCCTATCTCACAAGCTTATTCTCGACATCCATCTAATGACATGTCAGTGTCCACCCTGACTACAGTCATCTTAAACGGATGAGTGCAATTCCAGTGGAGATCACGTAGCAGTGTATTTCCAGTGTCACCTTGTCATTTGGAGCCTGTTTGTGGAGCACTTCAGTAAAATCGAAACATGTGCACAGTCCCTCATGAAAGATCTTGTCTCCCTTCTCCGACACAAAGGTCTGAGCAAACACGAGACGACCTCCTTCATTAGCCTTCTTCCTGCTCTCTGTCCAGAAACTCCCTCTCCTCTCGCTCTCCTCACTCTCACCCTCCCCTTAGTAGCCCTTTTGCAAGGTTAATGTTTGCACAGATGAACTTAATTAAGTCTTTTTCAAATGACTTTGGCAGTTTGTGTGTTTTTGGTATTTAGGGAAGAGACAGGATTATTATGCTTGAGTATTGGGCCTAATGTAAAGTGTTTGGCCTCAGGTTCCTGTCTGAGTATTGAAACTATTAGTAAATATATCTTCTGTTTCATTTCAAATACAGCTCTCGCTAGAACTTTATCTTGTCAGATTTTGCTCTGCTTAAAAACAGTGCTTGCCTGCTTTTTGTTAGGTAAGACCCTTTCAGTTTTCAGCATGTCTTTCGAAAATCCTTAGTTATGTTAAGGCTGAAGTCAACTTAAACTATTTTCTTCCAGTCAATTAGCCCATGTACTGACTTCTTTTGAAAAGTATTAGGGACATGCCTGCTGGTAGGATAAATATTAATATATAATTTTTGTAGTAAGTGAATAACAGGTTCATGCAGTGAGGTATAATCATAGGTGCCCTGTTGTCACTTTCCATACCTGGATTAAGCAGGTATAGAATGTAAGTGAGTATTATCATAGTATAATAAATACAGAGCCGCCATGATCTGAATTTATGAATATAAATCATGCATGTTATGCACTTAAGACAGATAATGAAAACATAGAACCGCATTCAATTTACTACACTACAGTATATAGTCACAGACCCAGCACACAACATATTATGAACCTTTTAGTAGTGGTTGAAATAACGGTGAGCACTTATTAGAAGCGGTGTCTACATACTTTTGGACATATACTGTAGATTATGCAATGACATACTGAAAAAGGAAGTCATTTTAAATCCACATATGCCATATTTGAAAATAAAAAACACAACTGAAAAAAAAATCATGTAAGCATAGTACCATGTATAATCCAAACACCTCTGTTCATAATGAAATTATTAGAAATAGAAATTTATCTCACACTTATTCATAGCCACCCTCTAATTTTTCGCACAGACACTCTCACTCATCCTCTACTGATTTAAAACTATGAGCAATTTAACATTTGGGTCCCAATTTGGGCCATGTTTTTGAGGTGCAAGGGAAACAGAGTACCTGGAGGAAACCCACATGGAAACACAAGGAAAGCAAGTTAAACTTCACAAAGACATCATACAGAAGCAACGATTGCACCCAAGAGTGTGGTACTGTAATACACCATCCCTGACTGGTTGTTTTATCATATGGGTGCTAAAAGTCTTGCATTTTTCTTGATTTCAGTTCCTATTACAAATCATATAATCAGGATAGCAATTTGAGTGAAAAGTTATAATATGTAATATGTAATATGAAAAAATAATATGTCCCCTTTTTGCTGTAATGACAGCATGCACTTGAGCAGAGACTGCACCAGTTTGTGCAAAATCTGATAATTCCCCAGCCTGTGGGTTAGCCCAGCAGGATTTAACAACATTACAAAGAGCACATTTTGATGTTACTCAGTGCTTGGTTTTCTCTCCCATCAAGTTCCCCTATAAATTTTGATGATGGTGTTTAGATCAGGGGACTGGCTTCAAGTCTATGACAATCAGCTCTTCTTAATCTTCTTTGGTCTTCAGGTAGTTCAAGGTGTGTTTTGGCTCATTATCCTGCTGCAGTATGAAATTTTCTCCACAAATCTAAACCAGTGGGTATATAGCATGTCTGTGAAGAATAAATTGGTACTTCTCCTTTGTCAGGGTGTAGATTCTTTCTGTTGTGCCCAACTCCTGTGTAGGCAAAACACCCCCAGACTTGAACTTTCCCACCACTATGGTTCGCTGTTGGTTTGATACACTGTGGTATCAATCTTTCTCCTGTTACTTTCATCTGCCATGAATCTCAAACATGTATTCACTGGTCCTTTTTCTAGTCATCTACTATGAAATGTCTGTATATCTAAACCCATGCCAAGTGTTTTGCCTTCCAGAAAAGTGGTTTAGAGACTGCAACATATCCTTTGATACTACTTATGATGTAGCCTTATTTTGCTGATCACTTGCTCTTTATTCAGTACATTCCGTATCTGTGCAGGAACTGAAGTGAACGAAGGTCTATGTATTGGTCTGCCACTGACCTTGTCCCTTTTGGTTTGCTTGATTGTAGTTTGGATACAAATGATCCTGTTCTGGCAAAAATCGCTTTACAGTGACATGCAATGCCAACTTAGAAACCTTCGGTTTATAAGTGATCAGATAAAAAAGCCCTTCTTTGCTTAGAATAATATTTAATTTCTTACATGTTCACTTAATTCTAGTGTCATATTTTCCACTGTTACTATGCTACTTAGTATGAAATGAGCCTGCTGAAAACATGTTGAACAATGGCTGAAATGTATTTTAAACAATTTTCTAGATTAAATTCACCTGTATGCCATCTGAACATGTGCTTCAAAGGAAAGGAATTTATACGGTCAGTCTCACAAATGTGTATACTTGCTTTTCAGTAGTGTCAAATACTAATAAATTCTGAAATATAAGAATAACTGGTCTCAGTGTTTTATATCCCAGTGTACATGGAAATCAGTTTTTATCTTAAAGTGTTTGGATTTACACCTTAGAAATCAGGAAAGAGGTAGGCACATCTAATAAGCATTCCTGGTGTGTTCACTATAAATTACCCCTCTGCTTCAGCCTTATTTCTTTAAGTATACATGTGACTGAAACAATGTCCAGTTCAGTCAGATAACAAATACGTTCAGGATGCAAATTACCTAAGAACATGATGCTTGTAAAAGAAACTAATAAATAAATCTAAGTAATTCACAAGAATTTAAAACTTTGGATCACAAAATGAGGTATTAGATTAATATTTCAGGCATTCTTAATATCATAGATCTTATTTCTTCACTCTTGTGCCCTGCAGTTGAAAAGGTTCCAACAGCAAAGAATTTTTATATATTTTAAGGGGTTCTTCAAGTGACAATATTTCACATAGGACCAGGAGTGATTCAGTGACAGTAATATTATCAGGTGGACTGTGGACGTCATTCAGAATGTGTGGGCCAAGATACACAGAGTATTATAAATGCAATAATACACATTACACTTCGGTACTGATGCAAAAGTATGCTGCTCCAGTTAGAACTGGTTGATTTTTTTGACTCCCAGTTTGGGACCAGCAGTAGGAGAACACCTGCAGCAGATTTTCCCCACCAGGGATTGCACCCAAGCCCACTGGCATTGACAACTCCAGCAGCTGGCTCTACCCACTGACCTACTGAGGTTACTAAGTATATGCTGACTAAAATGCATTCTGGACCTTGTCACTGGCTTTGGTTTGCCACTTGGCTCTTTGTACAAAGCACGCAAATAAATAATGCTAGCCTGAAGGAAAACAGGGCTAGCCTGTAGATAGATCATGTGAAGGTCCTGAGCACTAGTCACAAGACTGGTCAGGAAGTGCTGCCTTACCCGGGGCAGGACCCTGCCTCTCTGTGCTACTTTTGAAGAAGAGATGTCTTCAGCTTTGCTGTACTTTTTTGTCTGTCATGCCATGCAGTTGACCTCTGACTTGCATGATCAAATGATTTAGGGTGGCGAAGTAAGAGGGTGGCTTGTGCAACTTCCCAGTCCAAACCAGAATTCCTCCTGATGCAATACTGTAAGTAGGGCAATTAGTTCTTAAAGCCTGCTGTCACTGCTTTTTGTATTTCAGAGCCACAGCCAGTTTTGTTGCATCAATAAACAGCATTTATGTGTCTTCTTCATTATGGTGAATGGGGTACAATTATCTTGTGTTTTATTTTATTTGCTTCTCTTTTGTCCACTGATTGTAAAATCACAGGCATCCGTATTTCGGCAGAAAAGGTTCACTCTGTGGTAATTGTGTGTTATGATGGTTTTACGCTGATGGCACTTGTTGTAATGAAACTCTGCTGCTGAGGGGAAAGTGGCTGAGCCGCTGGCCGTCTCTAATTGTTTGTTTGTGTTTATCGTTGCAGAAGTGAGAGGAGTCACTGGATGACACATGCCAGAGGAGGTTAAATGATCTGCCACTGGAACCATGCATTAATTACAGCATCCAGGTGCCATGTTACACTACCGCTCGCTCCTACCCAGAAATGGCCAGGGACTTATTTCATCACACTCTCAGAATGGACTTTTTGTTTTCTTCGGATACTAAACAGCAATTCTATTGTAATGTCTGCAGGCTGGGTCATCTATCATGGTTAGCTATTCATATTTGAAATAAAGGAGGTGTCTAGTTCATTCTTTTTGTTGCACATCTCAGAGAAGACAGAAAGAGGATAATCAGTAGACACAGGGAGGGAGAGACATCTCTTTAAAACGTCTAGAGAGAAAGAAAGGGGTGTGTAGGTGGGAACAGTGGGAGGGAGTGGGCCTTTTTCAAATCAAAGCAGACACCAGACATGTCATGGTGCCCTCCAATCAAACATCTTTACCTGCATGGGCTCTGTCCTGCTGCTGCATGCAGGCATTGCCATACTATAAATTCTGAAGAAACAGCCACTTATTCTACTGTACATCTCCTCCGTGTCACTTGGATTTATTTGCATATGAACGTGAAGTGGAAAGTGCTATAAAAAAGTTTTTTCATCTAACTCCTGATAACATTGCTGTTGGTGTGAGCTATATGCATATGCCTTTTGTGTATATGCAGAGCATTACTGGTGCAGGTCCCTGCAATGGAAGAGAGTGTCAGCAACAATGCCATTGACAGCTCTTACAGTCGAATCTCATCTGTTCCAGCCCATGCACTCCTCAAAAAACCATTTCACTTTCATTAAACTGTGTTTGATATCAGCTACGAGAGAGAAACACCACAAATTCACCGGTAACGCTCATCTGCTCTCATTCACGCCACTGAAGTTGGGTTTTTCTATCCCTAATGCTGTCTTTCTGTCTTCCCCTCTCAGACTAGCTATCTTGTTGCTTCGCTTGTTTCATGCTTTCTCCCTTGCTTAACACCATCTCTCTGTCAGGCCCAGACTGGCTAAATAGGAGACCTTTAAAGCTGTAGTTAGTGCTCAAATTCCTCTACGGCTTTGTACTGGCTTCATAGTGTTGAAACAGTGATTCATGTACTGTTCATGCAGCCTCCATTAATTTCATGTAATGTAGCTTTTATCTCTCTGGCTGGGAGAGCTATCTCCAGTCCTGTCTCCCTGCCCAGCATCTTTCTGGCAGACTATTACTTTTTTTTCTGCCTCACCCCCCTTACACTTGCTTCCTTTCTTTCTGTAGGGCATGTGCATCTCTTCTTCATGGGCTTTTTCTATTAGAGATAGTAGCAACTTCAAACACCAACTGGAAATAATGGAAAATGCAGTGGAGGTGTTGGCTGTAGCCTGGGGGTAAGTCTTTCTTCTTCTTTTTTTCTTAAATTTTTGTCCTTTATGCCAACACTTTCGAGCGAGCAGACAGATAAAGCCTTTCAGATTGGTGGAGGTTGAATCACAGACAAAGAGGGTATGCTGGAGTAGGAGTCAGAGAGGAGAGGGGATTCCTTCATAGTTTCACTTGTCCTTCTGCTTGACTCCCACCAACTTTACTCTGATGGAGCATTTTGGGTCGACATGTCACATATCAGTCCCTAAAAATCTCTCTCTTTCTCTTCTCCCCTCAGTCAGAAAGATGTCAGAAGAGTTCTCCTGCTAACGCTGTCACTCTTATCTCAGTAAAGACCTATGCACTGAGGCATGGAAATGTCAGTGTTCAAGTTTACAATTTAAAACATGAAGGCAGAACCAGCGGTCACTACAGGCCATGGTAGGTTAATGCCGGTCAACTACATGACAACATTTCCTGCATACTCTCAGTTAGTCATTCCATCTTTATCTTTTGCCAATTCATCCCTATCATTTAATCCCTTTTGAATAAACTAACCAATATTTCTGATAAACTCTAATTTTTGGAGATCTCAAAAAATGTAACCACATTGCAAATTTCACAATTTCACAACCCTTACTATTCCATTTCAAAGAAAGTAAATATTGCATATTTGATATTCTGGATCCCTCTCAAATTGGACTGTACCTTCATAACTAGCAATATAACTTGTCAATCTCACTGTGTGTTCCCAATATTCTGTCTCACTAAGAGAACTGTGAGTTAGACATGATGATGAGTGGAATAGTTCATTTCTCATATCACAAGCTAGTTAACTAATGGTTGCAGGTTTTAAAATAAATGCCAAATGTGCAATTCATTATTCTGTTGCATTGAACAAGCAAGCTTACTAGATAAATCATAGACTATGCTGAATCTGGTTTGATCCATTCGTTGATCTAATAGGACAAAGTCTGATTCCTTACAAAAGACTCTTGACAGTTTACACAGTGCATGACTGCAGTAGCTTGCTTTTTTACTGTAATTTTGTAAAAGCCCAATGTCTACTTATTCCTCTAAACCATACTCAGTTTGCACAGTATATGTACAAATTACATGTAATTACCTGGATTACTTAGATAGTGTCCCGGTGGTGTATTCAGCTGGGTAATGCAGGAACAACCGACAGTGTCTGAGGGAGGTGAGGGAGGTGAGGCTGGATGGGGGAAGTACCTCCCCAGTGCTGCAAAAGCAACCCCTACCCAGCCCTGTGATGGACTGACGCCCTGTACATTCCAGCTTATGCCTGTTGAATTTTGCGTATGGACTGACCAGGATAACCTGAGTTAAGAAAGTTTACATGCACTGGACAGATAATTCTTTTCTAGAACAGAGAAAAAATATTAATGTTCATGCACAAAGAGCTTGTGTGGCTACAGGTTTTCATTTCCACCAAAGCAGCAGCACCTAATTCAAATAATCTATTAATTAGTGATAGAGAACAAATTAGTTAATTCATTTATTCAATGTCTTGTCCACTTGATCCTGGACAGGGTCGCAGGAGAGCAAGTGCCTATCGGCGGCATGAGGTGCAAGGCAGGGACAACCCTAGACAGGGCGCCAATACACACGCAAGGTGCAATATAGAGACACAGAAAGAACCCAGATCACACCACCTGGGGACCGAAGCCAGGACCTACTCACTATGTCACTTTAGAGACACCGATTAACATGCATGTCTTTGGACAGTGGGAGGAAACCGAGGTACCAGAAACAGGGACATGCAGCCTCCACACAGAAAGGATCCAGACCACTCCATTTGAGGATTGAACCCAGGACTTTCTCACTGTGAGGCGACGGTGCCGAGCCACCGTACCACCCTAGTGAACAAGTGAACTGCTTGAAATGAAAGTCTGCAGATGAGATTCCCTATCCATGCTCAAGAGCAGCTCTTAGAGAGAGGCTTCCTACAACAAAGCTTTAATAAAAAGACCCATTTTGGAATAGGTACCAATAGTTATGCTGTTCAATATGGCTTGTGAACAAAAAACCCTTTAGGGCGGCAATATACCTTTAACCTTATAGAGCGTTTCAATTAGAAATGGTTCTGCATAGAATCATTCATCATCCAAGCAACTCTCATGGAATCCTTTTTTCTTAACTGCCACTGCTATGTCTGATCCACTCATACCAGCACAACACACACTAACACATCACCACCACGTCAGTGTCACTGCAGTGCTGAGAAAAATCCACCACCCAAATAGTACCTGATCTGTGATGGTCCTGATCATTAGAGAACAGAGTGAATAAGACTAACAATGTATGTAGAGAAACAGATGGACTACAGTCTGTAAGTATAGAACTACAAAATGCATCTACATGGTAATTGGAACTTATAAAATGAACAATGAGTATAGATACACAGCTAATATATGCTGTAGATCTCATTCTTGTTTGGTTCTGCACTTAGAAATAGCAAACAGCAGGTTATACCACACCTAATAGTAAACTTCAGAACTGAACTTTACCATTCTGTGTCGGTTCTGATGTCTCAGCTCCATTTAGTACAGTAAAGAGATCTGTGGTCGTATACAGCATCATATAATGTGGAGTATAAGGCTGAAGCTTTCTGCTTCCATTTATGTCAATCAGCATTTGATGGTCTAACTGTATAAAAAAGCATACACCACTTTTGTGAGGCAAGCCATTAAAAATCAAACTTACTGGCTGTATTCTGTGCCAAGTATTGGCCCTCTACTTCTCTCTAGCCTGTAGTACAGACACACTGGTGCTGCTCTCTCTCTCTGCAGGGGGCCTCGGAGCTGGGCTTGTCTTGACACTGCTAACATATGTAAAGACACCTGAGCGGCGGCCTCCAGCCTCTTGCAACCAGGGGTTAATTTCCCTTCCAGCCGTGTGGCAGCCAGATCTGGCCAAGTTTCTCCTTGCCCACAGTGCACCACAAGCTGTGTTTAGGATCAACATTAATCCTGGCCCTCTGTCGGATCCCATATGCAAAATGTCTGCTGCCCTACATGGTCACTTAGCCAAGTAGGTAAAGAGAGATGGAGAGATAAAGCTTCAGTGATAGAGCAGGTGTGCATGAGAGAGAGAGAGAGAGAAAGAGAGAGAGAGAGAGAGAGAGAGAAAGAGAGAGAGAGAGAGAGAGAGAGAGAGAGAGAGAGAGAGAGAGAGAGAGAGGTGGTAAAAGCATTTTCAAAAAGAAAAAAAAAAGGACTCTGCAGAGTCCACTTTATCACTCATCTCTTAGACTTAATCTTTCTTTTGTCTTTAACATTTGGAGCTTGGGAGGTTTGGCATGCCAGGAAAGGTCAGGCTGATGATTTATGGAACATTTATTGTAGCTTTATCAGTGATTTCTGCCATGGGCCTAAGTCCAGGTTTTTTGGGGTCACCAACCAGACAACGACAAAGTAAGACCAAATATATGACATCACTAATTTTTTGTTTGACACCAGCGAGACACTGCAAAGTCTTTTTAACAAGCAATCACTTAGCATAATCACCCATGTTTAAATTTCCATTTTGGTTTGGACAGTTGTTCTGTTTTACCTCATGACCCACATTTTAGCCTTTATCATTAAGTCATGACACAAAGTCAGTTTAATGTTCTGACCCTTCTAATTTGTTATTTAAAATATGACTAGTGCAGTAATACACCTATTACCTTCATGCATTATGCATGCCACTGCAAGCAGGCCTAAAATGCTACTGAATGATGTAAAATTAAGGGTTCTATTTTCATGCAGATAACAGCACAGAATCCTGGTATAATATCAGTGCAGCATATTGATAATTTGTTTGCACTCAGCTTCTACATGATCTGAAATAATATGTGGCTGCATAGATCTGGGGATAGCAAATCGTCAGGGGGTATTTGAAAACATTTTTAAATCTGTGAAAAACACAATCCATATACTGCACTTTTCCAGAATTTAATGTGTTGACTTAAAACTTAAGAGCACTTCAACATAACTACACTGCTTCAACACAATTGCTGCTACTACTGCTAAACACAACACAACTGCTGCTACCACAATTTATCAAATGATCTGTGACAAATAAGTACAACTCAATGAATAAATGTTTGTGAATGGAACATCATTCCATCATTCATTCTTTTTTTTCACACTTCTGACTTTGACTCTTGAAGCCAATCTGCATTTCTCAGGATCTGAGATGGCCACACACCCTCAACCCAACCTCTGCACTTCCATGCTTCACTCTTCTAATGCACACCTCATCAGCTGATCACTCACACAGGAGATATAACTTCCATCCTCACATCCACATAGCAAAGTTTCATTGGCGCCACATGCTACTGAGAATTATCCTGTCTTGTTTATTATTGCTTTCCTGTTACTGTTCTCTGCTGTGTTTTTAACTATATTTCTTGTCTGTTATTTTGGATTTATTGCATGACTACACTGATTACTGTTGCTGAACTGCCTTGATTATGTTTTTTTTCATTATTCCTGTGAGTACTTACACCTACTTTTTCAATCATTCATTCATTCACTCTTTTTAATATCTGCGTGATCCAGTGCTCAACCGGCGGCACAGCGCGCAAGACAGGAACAACCCTAGACATGGCACCAATTCATTGTAGGGCACATACACTCACACAATTTTACACACTCAAACACTAGGGGCACTTTAGCTACACCAATTAACCTAACAGACATGTCTTTGGACTGTGAGAGGCAACTGGAGTAAACCCACACGGCCATGGGGAGGACATGCAGATTCCACAGAAAAAAACCCAGACTGGGTCCACCTGGGATTGAACCCAGGACCTTCTCACTGTGAGGTTACAGTGGTACCACAGAGCCACCGTGCCACCCCTCCTACTTTTTCAATACACCGTTTAACAATCAGCTTCTTGTGTTCACCTCCTCTCACTGCCATTCATGCCAGAAAACCTTGCCATCCTGCAGGCAGCAGGACTCATCAAGTACAAGAGACCCTATAGCTTCTTCACTGAAGATTTCTGCTCTGTCTTTGACCACCCATAATGTGGACTGAGCAGCGGAGTGATCCTTGGCCTGTCCATTTGAATTCCATGCCTTGGCCACAGAGAGTGGGTGGAATGAGGTGACTTTCATCTCTATGTGTTGGTACAGTGTCAAGGAGGAGCTCCATATAGATCTGGCCAGCCATGGTTTTGGTTGCACTCTAGAATGCTTAATCAATGTAACCATTCATCTGGAAGAGCATCGCTCATCATGCCGCCACCTTCGCCCATACTGCCCCAGCTTCTGTTTACCAACACCAGGTCTCGCTCTTTTTCTCTTTCAGTTCTCTCTATCAGCAGAATGTTAGAAGTCATCTTCTGCTAACGCCGTCGGTTTCATCTGAGATAAGAAATATGTACTGTGGCATGAAAATGTCAGTGTTCACGCTTACAGTTTAAGACTTAAATGCAGAACCATAGGTTACTATGGGCCATAGTAAAGTTCAACCTCATGACAACAGTGTCAAGACATTGTCAGTTAGTCTTTCTATCTGCATGTTTGCCATCCTTATATTTATGATTCCATCCCTGTCATTTAACCCCATTTTTATAAACTAACCAATGCTATATTGCTGATAAACTCTCATTGTTGGACATCTCTGAAACAATCTAACCACACTGCAAATTTCACAGTATGTCAAATCCTTAATATTTCATTCAAAGAATTTAAATATTGCATATTTGTCTGATTCTGCATTCCTTCCAAACTGAGCTCTAAAAACTGGTAATGTACCTTGTCAGCACCACTGTGTGTTCTCAATATGCCGTCTCACTATGATACTTGTGTCCCAGCAGGCAGAATTATGATGAGCAGAACAGTCAGTTTCTCATATCAAAAGCTAGTTAATTGAAGTTTGCATAAGTTGAATGAATGCCAAACTTGCAACCCATATTTCTGTTGCACTGAATAAGCAAGCTTACTAGGTAAACCATAGAAGCATGCTAAATCTGTTTTGACCAATTCATTTATCTAGTGTGATTACTGAAAAAAATGACTTTTGGCAGTTTGCCCAGAGCATGACAGAGTTCCTGGAGCTCCCCACTATCCCCAGCAGGAACCCTGGCTATGAACAACTACATCTAAGGATCTTTCCAATGTACTCATGTCTCTTGCAGTGGCTGGGTTTTTCATCATCCAGAAGATGGATGTTACTCTATAACGATGCATTGACTATCACATCCCTAACCAGATTACACAAAATACGTGTATCCTCTCTCTACTACATCTACATAATATATAGGGAATATCAAGGCATATATAGATGATATCCATATATACTCACAATTTATCTGTGCCCATGTCATCCATGTCCATCACACATGCAACATTCTTCTAAATCACCAACTCTTCATCAAGGTAGAAAAAAATGTGTGTTCCATATGCAAACCATTCACTTCCTGAACTACATCATGTCCTCATCAGAAGTAACCATGGAGGAACCAGGGGAGTCTGGAATGACTTCAACCCATGTTGGCAAAAGAGCTCTAACATTTCTTAGAGTTTGCCAACTTTTAGAGATGTTTTATTTTTAATTTCAGCTCCATTGTCACCCTGCTCACTGCTCTTCTTAATTAAAAGCCCTGCTTTCTTCACTGGATGTCCCAGGAGGAATAAGCATTCAAATTCCCTTAAAATAGTCTTCAGCAGCCCATTGCTCAAACACCAAAACCACCATACATCCCATGGAGGTAGATGTTTCAATATGGGAATCAGAATGGTCCTCTCACTATGCCGATGTTTGCCACCCAATTTTTTCATTGGCCTATTACCCACATAAGCTTAATCCCAATATAGGGACTATGATGTTGGTGACCAGAAGCTGCTAGCCATTAAACTTGTATTGGTCGTATGGTGACACTTGCTAGAGGGGGGAGGGCACCCATTTAGTGACTGCTGAAAATTGGAATATCTGCAGTCTGCCAGGAGACTGAACCATGACAAGCTCACTGGTTCCTTTTCTTTTCCTGGTTCCAGTTTCCTATATCCTACCACCCAGGGTCTTACAACCAGAACGACAGTATCTGGTTATACCCATGCTCTTGAAGATGCCTCCATCAGTCCATGTGAACCTGTTTTGTCAGCCTCATGTTTCACTCACAGACATCCACAAGTTTGTCTCTTGTAAAGACCCCAGAACTCTCCCCACTGAGAAGCCTATGCCTCTTCCTATCCATAAATGCCCCTGGGCCCCCCTGCTAAAGTAATGTACAGTGGGGCAGAAAAGTATTTAGTCAGCCACTGATTGTGAAA